>PVIU01010495.1:0-69771 GCA_004026605.1 Ondatra zibethicus | reverse complement strand
GGACCATGTCAGTGTCACTCCCCTCCCCTGGTGTGGACCATGTCAGTGTCCCCCCCTCCCCTGGTGTGGACTATGTCAGTGTCACTCCCCCTCCCCTGGTGTGGACTATGTCAAGAGCCCCTCGGTGTCGTGCTGTAAAATGGTACTTGTTTTCACTTGTGTCCATAAACTCAGAACTTAGAAGAAAGGTGTGAATACAGGAGTGTCAGTTTTAAGAGGAGTACACCAATCACTCACGAAGGGCAGAGAGGGCATAGCTTTGGGAGTGGAATCTACCAAGACTATCACAGAAGGAGGACATGCTGCAAAGTGGCTAGGAATTCAGACAGGGACATACAATATGGAAGCAGAATGGGTATTTCCCGTCTACTCATCACCACTAAGGAACATTCAGTCAGTAAGGAAAACAAAGACATGTCTCTCCATGAGCACTGAGCATGGTTCCAGACTATCGATATGCATGATTTACATTAAACCAAAAAATGCAAAGCAGAAGGTAAAGTGTGACCAAAAGGATGCCCAAGTTCATGACTTTTCACAAATCTTTTTGTCATGTGCATTATATCCACAGACGTTATGAATAGGGCATTATATTTATATTTACATATAGGTTTCAGCTATTCCAGGCTGGCCTCGAACTTGCTGAACAGTTGAGGGTGTTTGAACTCCACCTTCCTAGTGCTGAGATGAAAGGTGAGTACTACCACTCCTGGTCAACATGGTCCTAGGGATGCAGCTAGGCAAGCAGTCTAGCACCAGAGCCTTATTTTTACAAGTTAAGACTTCAAACACACTTGAGGGCACCGATGTTATAAGTTGTACAGTATGGCTGCACTTTTAAAATTGTTTTGGCATAAGAAATATAGTCTATGGTGAGAAATGGGGATGCATTCTGACTCATGGTTCATGGAGCAGTACAAAAGCCAGAGACAAACTTTTGTCCAAACTCTCAACGCACTAAAAATTAATTAAGTTAAATTGCCAGATTCTTAAAAATGACAGTTATGGAGATAACTCTCAAGGACACATTAAGATGGTTCTTAAGAAATGCATTCTCACTCAGAAGTTAAGAGGGGTTGCTAGAAGCAGTGGTCTAGATCCCTTGCTACAGAAGTTTTGAGGGCGTGCTAGAGGCAGTGCGCTAGATCCCTTGCTACTGTCCTGTAGGCACATGACCCAGTCATAAGTAGTCCACTACAATAATCTCTTTTAAAATAGTTTGAAAATAATTATTCATACTTAAAATTATTCCCTCAAAATACTTGAACTAGCACTCTATAAAGCATTCATGTGATAGCCAATGTGGGTTTAGACTTCTTTTCAATTTCTCGACACTGGAGATTTCACTGAGGGCCTCCTGCACCAACATGAGCCAAACTCTAGCCTTTGGCTACACCCCCAAGAACATGCACAATGATGAAAGCTAGATAAACAGAGGTTTTAAAGTTAAAACTACAGCCACACAACACTGACCTTTGTAGCACAAGTTTTCTCTACAGCCTCCTCCGAAACTGGGTGGGCAAGCAGAGCAAGGCCGGCCATGTTTGTAAGGGGCGTGGCCCCACCAGTTTCCCCTGAAGAAATGATCCATTCCATTAAAAGATCTTATAGCATTACTAAGATATTGCAAACATCACTACATAAGCATTGGGGGAGTAATAGTGCAGACATCTTAGGATAAAGACCTTTATATATTTTAGTTATGAAATCCTTTGGGTCTAGGTTTATATACAGTTAAATGTCTCATTATTATTAAAACTTTCAAAGTAACTTGAATTGAATTCTATTAAAAATTTAAAAATCAAACCTTTACAGAAAAAATGAATTCAAATTGATATTCGCCTATCACGTGTATATAAATAATTTAAATCTGAGTCTCAAAATTGTTTAGTGAAATTTTAACATAATCATTCAAGTCTTCTTTAAACAGGAAAATATATTTGTTTCTCAACTAATGCATAGCTGAAAATAATATCTCATCAAAATTACTAAATATGAACTAGATTGGTAATAATAAGTGAGGTTGAAAAACATATAAATGTGTTTTATGACTTTAAGGAAGATGGCGGTTTCAAATCTCCCATTCCATTTGAGCAGTGATGAATGCACTGAGCAACTACAATCACTGCCATGGGAGATGAACAGAACTAAGCAATATGCACTATGAATATACCTTGACAATGAGAAAAATCAGCCTTAGAAAACTATTTTCACATTCGGAAAACTTTCCATGAGACACCCATGCCTTGCCCACTCACTTGGGAGAGTAATTGCACACCAAGTAGACGGCCTTGGGCCATATCTGTCCCCAGATGTTCATGTTGTGGCACAGATTGATGGCGCAGCCTATCCTGCTACTGGTCGCCCATACCACCTGTGATAGAGGAGAAAGGCTCAGGCGGGGCAGAAGTGACATGAGACAGCAGTGCATCAGAGAGAGATGGACAAAAGCAGAGCTGTGGCAGCCAAGACTGATCATCCACACTGCAGTGAGAGCTGTCAAACCAGTATCAGCGCAGGGCTGGGTTTGGGCTCGTTATTCCATTCATAAAAGAGATTTGCAGGTCAATAGCTCTCTCTGCAATACAATGTCAGCATTTTCAAAGCACAAACTACTAAATAATTCAAAACTCCACCTCCATCTTATGCTATGAACATTTCTATGAAGAAGTTTACTATCCAAAGAAACAGAACTCTATTATCTCCAATCAGAAGTAAAAGTGGCGCTCTCCAGTCCAGAGTCAGGGCAGCAGTGGCCTCCGTCTGTTCGAGCCTGCCTTCCTTTATTTCATTTAGAGATTAGGAATACATCCAATACTAAATGTGAACATGAAATACAATATATATGTGTATATATATGCATATATGTATGTAATACATATATATGTATATATTATAAATCTTGCACATATGTAAATAGTAAATGTCAATGGTAAAGTATATTTTGGCATCAAATTAATTAAGAAGATGGCAAACTGCTCCTCCACCATATCTATTAGAGCCATAGTAAAATACTTCATGTTTAAAGTCATTAAAATAATTTTTAGGGAAGTATTTGAACTTCTGTGATGATGTTATTGCTTATAGAAATTTTGTCTATTCTATGAGATTAAAAACAATACAAATTTTCTTAAATAATCACATTAAATAATACAAGAAAGACACATGGTTGTCTGTTCTTCTCTAGTTCAGTAACTGAATTTGGAGGAGGCGACTGTAGGTCACACAGAGCATACCTGAGTGTAGTGTGTGCACACGGGGCCAGAGCATCGGAAAGGACAGTACGGGTTGCACTCATGCTCATACGGGTAGCTAAAGTCTCTCACTTCATCATACCACGCTTGCACATGAAATGTTGGGGGTCGATATCTGTTAGAAGAAAAAAATCACAACAAACAAGAAAAGTTGGGGAAAATATAAAACCAATTTAGATTGGCAAAGCTTGACAGAAAATTCCTTCTGTGTAAGCTCAAAATCTTACATATACAAATGATGCAAAAATAAGCTAGGAAATCGGTCACATATACAAATACATATACATATACAAATGATGCAAAAATAAGCTAGGAAATGGTAGGATACTGAGTTTCCTTTGTTTTGTGATTAGCTCTTTTACTCTCAGGTACTAAAAACTAGAAAATGTGCAGTGGTAGATTAATAAACATTTCATTCATGACATTTGTGTTTCCAAAAACGAAAAGCTGTGCTTTCCACTACCTTCCCCAGTGTGCTCCCAAATTCTGTCCAATGGAGGGCAGCAGGCTTGCAGGTCCATGTTCCCACAAACATGTTTCAGCCCAGGATTCTGCAGATCTTTCCAGCTCCACATCCCATGTCTACAGGGTACACAGAACAAAACACAGACATACAATATGCTCGTTGGACATTTCTTCAAATACAAATTACTGGGTTATTGTTTTCTTTCTTCTTTATTAAGAAAACACATTAGTCTGGATTTTTCCTCATCTACCACCCTGAAGTTTTCCTTCCTGCTCAACTTCCTTGACTACATATTTCCCTCTTCTAATGAGTCTACACATTTTTAGAATTGTCAGAGTGATCTCAAAGGCATTTACTTGACTCCTCTGCCTAAAATGTGGCCAACAAAATCCCACAGATATATACTGCAAGGGCTCCTTATCTAAAGCATGTTATACCTGCAGGGCTTGTCCTGGTCTAAACATCCTTTGGCTATTTGCCAGGCAGACCTCAATTCTTGGCTTTCCATCCTCTATTACCTAACATGGTCTCCTGTTACCTCTCCAGCTTTCTCAGAGAGCCCTCCCTGGGCTCTCAAAGCTTTGTTACATTCCTTTCTTTGGCACTATCACCCTGCATGGCAATGTTTATTTACATGTCTACCTCTCCCAAGAGACTATGAGTTGCCTGGAGGTAGTCATGCAACTCCTCTTGGTACCTTTGGCCTATTTTCTGTGTCTGTAATAAAGACACAGTGAGAAATAAGTACATGTTACATACATGAAAAATAATGAAACTGACTACAATAAAGTATATACGATCCTTGTTTATGAAATTCAATGAAGGTGACTGGCTCATTTAGAAAATAATTTATAAAGAATCAAAATACAAATTGATAGCTTAGTAAATTTTCCAAGTTCTGGGTTTAGTGTCCAAGTTGTTACTGATTCAAAACATAGGCTGTTGTACTAGACATAATATTAAAAACACAAACCTTGTAGAACTGAGTTCTCTGGCACTTTCAGAACATAACTACACAAGATAAATGGACAGGAAAACAGTCCCAGGAATGGAACATTTGAACAGTTTCAAGGATAGGGTTGCAGAAAAGCAGACAGAACAAAACAATACATATAGATATTTAGACACCTCGAAGTAGATTGTTGACTGAAGGTAAGCTGTCAGGGAAAAGACATGGCGGAGCCATAGCGCTACCACAAAGGCATAAGGGAAATGACAATCATGTGTCTGTGTATTCCTTTGGTGGAATGTCACAAGGTTGCAACTTGCACAGTAATAGTGATATGCACACCAAGTAGAGTGTAAGAACATACAGAGTCAGTTAGAGCTAAAGAAAAATATACAGATTAGTAACTTCAGAAAATGATACAAAACAATGAGAATGATAGAGAATTCTAGAATTATTAAAACTGGGAGGGACCGAAACAATGAGATGGCATCTTTTTAAAGCCATGAATCATAAGGCTGAAGGAAAGAGAATGGTGAATTCAACTACAGCAAGACCAAAGAAATTTCAGGAGTAGATGGGTAATAATGCCACAAAGAGATCAAGACAAGAGACTGGCTAAGGAATAATACACGAATAAGAGCATTTCCAGATCAGGGATGGAGAAATCTGGCCATAGAGGTCAGAAAGTGAATGGAAGTCAAAGTCAATCATGCTGACTCTCCCAATATTTAGAAGAGAGGTGTTGGAGAAGCTAAGAAAGGCGAGAGTCAGGGTCCAAGGAAACCTGTTTGCTTTCTATGATTTTAGAGGCTGAAAGAACGCTAATATGACCACAGACTGAAAGATTCCATGAAAAGACCCTCAGCCCTCCTACATGCAGACACACACACACACATGCACACACACAGGTCTGTGTGCACACATATGAGCACAAACATGCACACTCTTGCATACACACTCATGTATACACATATATATTCATACACACTCAAATACACAAATGCGCAAACATATACCGGGATAACAATCTTTCTTCCTCATCATATAAATTTTCAAAAATGAGTATTTCTATTCTTTCAATTGTGGATTTGAAATATGGAAAATGCTTTCCCAGTCACAAAGTAAAAATTCGCATTAAGTAAGTATATTCTTAATGTAGTATACCTTTATTATTTACCAGGAATGCAAAAACATCTTTACATTCAACTAAAAACTAAAGTGAGGTAAACAATAGTTGGTTCTACTTAAAACTTTATTTTTACTCTGGATTAATATCAAGTATTCCAAATTACCATAGACATCAGAAGTATATGCTGCCAAAATATTAACTATTTAAGTTATTTATTTGCAGCTATAAGCAAGCTATTAACTAATTTCATTATTTGTCTAAGTTAAATTACACATTTTAATTTACAATACAAAATACTCAACTCACTGTTGTTATCTATTTAACAAAAATTTACACAATAAATATGAATTTGGATGAAGTTCTAGAGAATGGGCAAAATGCTGTCTTCTTTGTATTCAGAAAATTTGAAAAATAATCACTTTCCCAAAACAATCAGGTTTTCGGGCAGGGTGTCCTTAAAAGACAGAAGTTTTGTCTTCAATCTTAAAACAGTGCTTTAAATCATATTATAAAACCAACCAGCCCATAGATTTTCCAGTAGGCCAACCTCATGCTAAAGGAGATCCAGAAACAAGAGAAAAATCACAAATAGAACTTACTTGGCTAAAACATAAAGTATTTAGACAGCATTGTGTTGATATTTAAACACATCCTACGCAAGGCATTGTAGAATTCCTGTCTCCCCTTACTAGCAGAGCCGCAGCGACTCACTTCTAACAAATGGAATGAGACCCTGAGGACTCTGGGGCTCGGTTATGAAACAGAGCTTCTATTTGGTTCTCTTTTCAGATACATCTTGACTAACTTGAGCCAACACATTATGCAGCCAACCACAGAGGAAAATTGGCGGGAAGGACACTGTGGAGGGACCACACAGAGGGAGCAGCAGCTGTGCGATTTCTTGGCCCAGGCTTGAGACCGGAGAGAGTACAGACCCTCAGGTGATAGTGGCTCAGGTCCAGTAAATAAGTGAGGGCTGCACACCCACTCCCCTCTCCTAAGGACCACCCAGAGGGGCCCACAGAGACTACTGAAAGCCAATTTCTTCTTGCTTTGCACTTGACTGTATACTCTGGGTCATGAGGTTTTCCAGAGAAACTGGAACATTTGAGAGAGGATATACAACTACTTCTAAATTCATAAATCTGTGTTTTCCAAAACAGTGTTTATATCTGTTACACTGAAAATGAAATACATTTTCAAACGTGCTCAAACATGTCAGACTAATCTTCCTTAACTATAAAATCTGTCAGATGAAATACAAGGTAACTCAGAAAGATGTTGTTAAAGACTAAAAAGCATTCATCCAGCACATATTATGGATAACTCACACATAATCATATATGCATATATATACTTATATATATGTAACAACAATTAGTGAAAAAGGAGGCCATGAATTTGAAAAGGAGCAAGGAGGAGTGAGTATATGGGAGAGCTTGGAGATAGGGAAGTAAGGTGGGGAATGATGTGATTACATTATAATATAACACGTCAAAAATATAAGAAAGGCAACAAACTTTATTTATAATCATGTTTATGTAAATATTTTCATAAAATCATATTTGAAATAAGGACTACAGCAAAGAATCATGTAACTAAATTTAATTTTAAATCAATGTTAAAAAATATTAATTTGTAAACATTTAAAGTGATTACTTGTCTAGTCATATCTAAGTGTCTAGATCATGACCAACAGTATAAATTTTAAAAAATTTCTGAATAAAGTGTTGAAAATATGGATGTCCTGGATGAATTACAGCATAGTACATATATGGGTGCTTTTGGGTCCATGGGTATTTTCATTCTCCAACGTATTTCAGGCTTTAAGATTACAATAATTCATACCCATACTATTTAAATGTAGGTTGGACTCTACTCATTTCTATTTAAATTATGGTTGTAAATCAAACCAAGATGTCTTAAGAGGCTTTTTTTCTCCCTCTGAACTATTCACCCAGCAGTAATTTGAAGTCAACCTACACTAAAATTATCATTTCTTCATAAAATGGGTGCATGAGTTATGTCGAAGAGAAAACATGTTTTGTTTTTTTTTTCCCCAGCTACATATATAACACACACCCTATGGGAAAGAATGGTAACATATTCCTTCCAATTTCAGAATGACTTCAGGTTTTAAGGACTCTGCCTCACTTGTTCTGAAAGACTGTAGTAAGAGGGAGCACACAGTAGGCTCAGAGGTGGCAGAGATGGAGGAAGCAGCATTGCCCTGAAGCAACGACTGTTCTTAGTAGGGTTTCTTGGAAACCACTGAGATGTGATTTTTCTCAGAAATCTGCTTTCAGACAAAGCCTTGCTGACATTCCAGAAAACAGCAAACTAACCCTGTAGAACAGTATCTTCTCATTTTAATTTCTGAAACGGAAGCTTAGTATGCAGATAAACTCAACAGATAATTTCTGTGGTCTAATATTACATAAATACCTTGTTCAACACCAAAGAGTTGTGCAAGACAGGATAGACTGTCCTTCTGGAGTAGAGCAGACATTAATCTGACACTATTCATACATTTTTCTACAGAATTTGTGTTCATTAATCTTATGCCACTGCCAAGGCCTTTATGCCACTTTTCCTCCTTGCAGGCCCTCTACAGTTCGCACTATCAAATGTTCACACGTGTAAAGGGCTTCTTGTCAAAACGCAAATGACGACTTAGCTGTGCAGGAGAGCAGTTATGACATGTCCAAACATCTGGAGCAGGGACCACTAACAACACAAAGCAACAGGGTCTACATCTGTCCATTCATCTTTCTTGGATGCTGAATTCATTAGTGTTTCCACAACAGGACTGGTCATTCATTCTTCTTCTCCTTCATCACTCAGTTGCCCCAAAGGAAAGTTCGCTCCAACACTCTCTTTACCATACTATCCTCTCTATAAGTTTAAACACACAATTTATCAATTGTCATATTTTCTTCTTTCTCTTTCTCCATTGTTCTGAATCTAATTTCCAGATGAGAATTTGAAAAACAGAATCCTGCTGTGTATGTCTTCTGAGTTTTCTGTGTCTCTTAATATATAACATGACTAATATATAAGGGACCTGACTGTCAAAGTATGCTTTCTGCTTCCCATCACACCCGATGCCCAAGGTTGCAACCACTTGGTTCAGAGACAGAAAGTCCAGGTTTCATGTCTCAAAAATACTTGAGTTAAGTGCAAGTGGTAGAGTAACCATAATGCACAAAAGTAAAGCCTGCAAACTTGAATTCTTTTTGTGAATGCTATTACTTTTATATAGACTTTCTGGTAAACCAAAGACTACAATGCCTCCATTATTTTTATTGACATTTAATTGAGAGGGAAAGAATTTAGATGGGAGATCAGCCTGTTTGTTAAAAGCATTGGCCACTCTTTCACAGGACCTGGGTTCAATTCCCAGCACTTCATGGCAGTGAACAATTATCTGTAGCTCCATTTCCAGGGGATTGAGCACCCTCTCTGGTCTCTGGAGGTACTACATGCAGTTGGTGCACAGACATACATATAGGCAAAACACCCACACAGATAAAATTTTTTCAAAAGTCTTTTTTAAAATGAAGAGTAGTTTAGTCTTTAAAAGTGCCTTCTAGATATTTCAGGAGACCATAGTAATTAGGAGAATCTTTGAGTAACTGAAAAAGCACAATCTGGGATAAAGCTTGTACTAGAGTACGGATGACATAAGTAGGTGGACTTTTCATTCAGATTCCCATAACCCACATAAAACCTGGAAGCAAGGCACATGTAATCCCAGTGCTGGGAAGGCAGAAATGGAAGATTCCTGCAGCCTCCTGGCCAGCCATTCTAGGTGGAGCAGTTAGTCAAGGCACATTAAGACTTTGTCTCAAACATAAGATGCTTAGAGATAGACAAAGACACTCAGTGCTAGCCTCCAGCTTCCACATGAACTTGCGTGAACAAGTGTATATAAACACAAATATTACACATGTAAAACAAACAAAAAGAACAGTCTAACTGATTAGGCTTGATCTGTGGGTATGGGATCAATTTGTAATAATGAATTTCTTCATTCAGTTTATTTATAGCCCAATAAATTTTATAAAGTCAAACCTAGAAAAATGCAGGATTGGAAAAAAAATTCTCACACTAAATTACAGTATCTACTTACATATTAAGTTTTTATATTTATTAAAATATTAGTATTAGTTACTTTGTTCATCATTGGGACCAAAGAATCTGCCAGAAACAATGTCAAGAAGGACAGCCTTGTTTGGGGTCATGTTTCTGAGAATCATAGTCCACCATAACAGGGAAGGTGTGGTGGAACAGCTTGGTCTGTGGCAGGGTGACCACAAAGCAGTAGCTTGTTACATGACAGCAATTAGGATGCAATGAACTAGATGGGAACTGAAGTTGGCATGACCTTCAAGTACCATTCCTAATGGCTTCTCTGTACCAAGTACCCTCCATGTTTCAAAGATCTTATAACCTCCCAGAACAGCACCATCAACTGATGGTCAAGTGTTCAAACACATGATCCTGGGGTGGCATTCCACAATCAAACTGTAAGGAATACCAATATCTTAGATTTTTGAAACCAAATTAAAAACTAATTGTTTTTTTTGCTATATGGAAGTGCCTTGTTTATTTTTTTAAAAAATACTAAAAATGAAAAGTTCTTTTTGGATAAGTTAGTGAAAGAAAGCTATGGAAAAAAAGAAACTGAAACCACAATTTACCCCCCAAAAACTTCCATTTAAATCAAGACCAATATTAGAATCATTCAAATGCAAGTTTACATACTTTCAGCAAAACTTCTGCCTTCACATTTTATGATATCTGTATTAATAATTCTTTTGTAAAAGTGATAAATTAGTATCTTTCCAGCTAGTGAGAGATACATAAATCCTATATTCCTAGTTTTCATTGATTGCTAGGACAATTAAAACCAGTTTGATAAGCAGAATATTTCCTATGAAACTTCTAAGGACTACTGAAGTAATAAATGATGAAAATAAATAAGGACAATGATACTTTATGTATGTGTATGAAGGTACACACATACATATGAATATACATTTTATATTTATATACTGGTGGTATGTATAGGATGGCTTTCAAGTATTTCTATTTGAGAACAATTATGATAAGCAGTCTTCCTTTATCTATGCATAGCCATCTCAGATCCTGCTATGCTCTGCACTCCAAAGGCCCAGCTCACACTTAACTTTCCCTGATCTCACTTGTCCCTTGGATTCTGGCTGTATTTAATCAATGAAAGACAAGGGTTAGTCAGAGAATATATATATTCTGTCTCCCAAACCAACTACTTATCCATGGTGTCCTCCAACATTGCTCGGCATCCCCAACCCAGGCCACACCATGGTGTAGTCTCACTTTGGAACTCCTAGAAGTGTGGAGCAAGTGAGCTTGCAGGAACTCAAATCCCACTTACATTCCAGTCCAAGACCCTTGCATAGAAGAACCAAAGATGCTATTTCCCAGTGAGCCTCCCATCACGCCCTCTTCAGTCTTGTGTTCTCAACTCAGCTGATGTATTTTGCTCTAGAGCTCACTAGGAAAACCAAAAGCATTTACACAAAAAAGAATCTCTTCTCTTTATCAAATAAATCCATCTGTTTCCACACTTGTGGCCTCTGATTTGTGGCTGGAATAAATGGTGGCGACGCTTCCTCCCTCTTATGCGAGTCCTTCCCTTAACTTGAACACATTTCCTCTTCAAATGAGGAGCAAAAGCTTTCCCATTATCCCCATCAGTCGCCCTCTCACTTCTCTGTCTTTGTAGCAACATCGCAAGGAGTTAAGGTGACTTCACCACCTGCTCATCTCCCTTTTCTCATCTCTTCAATAGGGCTTCTGGGCACCCCTCGCCTCTGACATTAATGAAAGTTACCAATGACTTCTACAGTGACAAAACCATTGCTCATTTGTCTTCTTCACCTCACGAGCTTTTCAACAACACCAACAGACTGTTGACTTCTCTGTCTTCTCCTCCTGCCTCAAGGGATAGCTGTGTATGCCATCTGTTTCTCCACCCATGGCTGAGTCTTTGCATTCAGCTCCTTTGCTGCGCTTTCCCTTCGGTTTAATGCCCATATGCTGTGTTTCAGGCTCAGTCCAAAGCATTCAATGGACAATGGTGTCCATAACAATATTCTCTTTGATTCAAGCTGTTTTGCACTGCGTGACTCCTGACAATATCGACAACCATCCTCTAACCTTTATCCCAAGCCCCATCTCTTCACTGGATGCTACATGGAATCAAGGATGACATGGCACATCAAATTCAGTCTTGTCCTAAACAACCTTATGACTTCATTCTCACCTTGTCCTGTTTCTCCTTCCACCACAGGAAGTGCAATGAGCCCTCAAGAGGCTTTAAACTCTGAACATCATCTCTAATTCTTCCTTAGTTTTTGCCCTTTAATGTAAAATGAGTCACCCATATCAATGAAGCTTATTCTGAAACTACCTGTCACCCCCTTTTTAACAGTCTCATGTTGGTCCAAACCATCCTGCCTAAGATGAAGGGAAGTCTTCCTAAGTTAAGTCTCCATCTTCTGTCAGACCGTGGTCTACCAGACAATTTTATGACATTTCACAACACTTTAAATAAAGAACACACTAGTGTCTTAGAAAAAGCTGTCCAATGGTTTCACATTTTACTCAGAATAAATAATCTGATTTTCTTTTTATTTGAGACACAAAATGTTTCGAACCCATGCTTACATGTCTATATCATTTTTTACTGCCATGGTTGTTGAAGAAGATTCAGTCACCTTTGAACTGCTTTGTGAAATTTCAGTTATACTCCATCTTATTCTGGAGTGAAAAGTTTTGTGCATGTTGTTTCTTATGCCTAGTATGATGGCCTCTGCATCCATGTTTAGCTGAAGCATTGTAATCCAGCTGTAAATGAAAGACTTTCCTATGATGTAATACTAATTAATGGTAGCTTAGTTTCATGCCTATCAATTTTTTTGCACCTCATTCACCTTATACTTGTGAACTTGTTGATTTTCTCAACATTAATGCTTTCCTGAAACTCAAGTACAATGTCTGGAGCAAAAAAATAGTGTTAAGCCAATATCTACTGAATATAATACATTTCTGAAACACAAACTTACTGATACAAATAAATTGTTTCAGCAATTTTAAAAAACTTGTTACCTATTTTTAACATTATAAAGATAATGAATACTCAGGGAAAAGTAGACAGATACCACACATCAGTGATTTTCAGTCTATGGGTCAAAACCCCTTTGAGGATTGCATATCAGATCTCCTGCATATCAGATATGTAAATTAAGATTGATGAAAGCAGAAAAATTACAATTATGAAATAACAATGAAACAATTTGATGACTGGGGGTCACCACAAAGTAAGAAACTGTGTTAGGGTCACAGCAGTAGGAAGCTTCAGAACTGTTGCTTTAAACAGACTTGATATAATATGTTATCAATAAAATACTGGGAACACTTTGAGTATATAAACTCATAACAGGACCGAGTGAGCAAATTTGAACAACAAAGAGAGAATGGTCCTGAATTACCTTCATTCTTGCTGTGATTATATTTGTATAAATGAATATTTTCAATTTTTCATGAAGGTACACAATAAAGACAACTGAATATGCAAAGAAACTACATTTTCATATAAACTGTCACTAAGTTTGAGATGTGATCTCTAACTGAAGTTGAAAACTTTCACCTTGAAAAGATTTAGCACTGTGAACACTATCAGCTCATATAAAATGCTGCTGAATTGGAAAGAAAATAATAATAATAATAAAAGGCATGTTACTTTCTTCTCTCTAATTCTTCTTTGAACAACCCTTGGAACAGCTCAGATTTCTAGTGGCTCCCATGCAATCAAGTACACCATAGAGCCTTCTTGTTCTCATTGCTTTTAATTATTAAATCATCATTTACAAGTTACTCACCTTCCTGCTTTTCTCCATTTAGTATTCGGTCCAACCCATTTCGTTCCTCCTCTCTGTTTTCTTTGCAGTTCCTTCTCACTGTCCACACCTCTAGTCTTCAGAAGCTCATGTCTTGAATGTCTCTGTCTATAGAGATCTTAGCTCTCTTTATGACTTTAATATCTGAATGCTCATGAACCATACCTTCAAGGTGCCACCTATACATCATCAAACTACTGATGCATGTCTTAACCACATCGTAGTAAATTCACTTGGATATCTATGCAATGTCCAACACTGAGCTCTAGTTTCCTCTAACAACAGCTGTTCTATACTAACTATTCCCATTTTAGAAAATGACATCTCCAGTGACACCAGTTTTTCAAGCAGGCACAGCCATTTGCCACGTGCAAAGCATAACAATACTACTTTTATAAATGAACTCAAATGATCCACCCCTGATAACACAATGATGATTTGAACAGAAACTGGTCTCCGTGCTGTACTGTCTCATGCTAAAGATTTCATCTTCTGTTACAGAGGAAGTAAGAGAGAACTTTGGATTTAGAAAGGGGAGGTCAGACCAGGTAGGCAAACAACTAGCCACTCTGTTCTGAAAGAAGAGATAGAGTGTGGTTCTGCCTCCTTTAATCTCTTGGGCTTGTATTGAATAGCATGCAATCAGTGATTTCTAGAATGTTCACAACATTCTGAAAGTCTTTTCAAGTTTGTAGGATGCATAATGTTTTCCATTCATGTGTAAACCAGAGAGGTAACTACCACTAATTTTCAAAATTCTGCATGATGGCTTGGATAGACAGGTCTTTCACCAGGAAAGGGAATTCTGTCTGCGGGCTGCCCGCTAGCCGAGTCAGCTCTGTTTCTTGGAACAAGGCTTCTTTGAATTTTTCAGGATAAATGAATTGCAACGAGGTATGATTCATATTCCTGCCACTTCTCACTGCCTTGACACTGCAACCCACTCCTGGTCACTATCAACTTGGCAATTGTTGCCACAACATCGTATTGTTGTACACAGCTGTGTTTCAGGCACCTACAGCCCATTTCCAGGGGAGTCTGGAACAATCTTAAAACCACTCCCACTTCTATTCAAATGCTCAGATAGCTAAAATCATACTGATTAAAGGTGACCCGTTACATCTCCCCAATTAAATCTCTGTCTTCGTTTTCTATTCCACTCCCAGGGGCGCTCTCAGCAATATGGGCACTTTGTTGATAGGGGTAAAATCCCCAAACCTCTGAACCTTTTCTCGCTAAAGGCATAGATAAATAGCTTCTATTTGAGAGAACATTTAACTTAATTTCTTTCTTATATGTAATCTTTACAATTGTCTCAGATATTATCTTATGCATTCTTCCCCCTATAGCTTCATTTAAATATATTTTAGAATTTAATAATATTCAATACAAACATTTACTGAATAGATAATTCTTTTACAGCAGTGGGCACTAAGTTATAAAGATAATTATGGCATAATCTTTACCCTTCTATGAATTCAAAGTCTTTGAAAGGAAATAAGACAAGCATATATATTTCACTGAAACTTTAATATAAATAGGGTACAATAAAGTACTCTAGAACGGGGCAGAAGAACGGGCACATGGGAAAATGCTTTAGAAGAAGGATGACATCTGAGCTCAATTTTGAGGGGTAAACTAGAAAAGGTGGAACACGGGCATCCAAATGGAGATGATACCAGAAGGGAAAGCAGCTGCAGGAGCATGTCCTTCACTAGGAACAGCTTCATTAAGTGTGGCAGCGTGACAACAGGTAGCTGAGGCCCCTGGTGCAGACTGCAGGCATTCCCTTGCTTAGTTAATTCTAGATACTTCTAAACCATGGAGGAGTCCAAAGAACTTTTGTTCATCTGAGTGACCAACACAGACAAGCTGAGGGGAATTTCAGCAATACCAGTCGAGAAAGAATGTGACCTAAGCTATAAAACAGGGAGCAATTCATACAGCCTGCTAAAGGGGAAGCTGTGATGCCAAGGCAGGTTTGAGTCGAGGAACAGAGGTGACAATGGAATAGAAGAGGTGGGCTGAAAGGCATCCGTGAGACAAATGTTATGAATGGATTAGCAGATATGTATCCATGGGCATGGGTGTGCACATCATATTTTTGGACTTGAAGATGAATGCAATTACTTGTCTGTTTCCGGGAGAGGATTGAACAGACGTCATAAGGCCCTAAGCTTTCTTTTGAAGTTACTGTGGAATGACTCTACATGGAAACTACCCCATGCATACGAGGAAACACATGAAGGAAATGCAAAGAGAGTTGCCAGATGCGGGAGACAGAGCTGGGTGAGTCTGATGGTATTAAATAGAATTGATAAAGCCAAACCCAGAGAAGACCATTTTCAAAGTTGAAGAAAGGAAGATGACCAAGCTATACTGATGAGACATTGTAAGTGTTGAAGAAAAGAATCAGATGACCAAACTCTACCACGAAGTTGTATGATGGCAGGCTAGAAGAAAGCATGTCCATTCCATAGAATCAAATATCAACTTCAATGCAACCTCTGGGCTTTGTATTTTTCCACCAGCTTTATCACTGAAGCAGCCAGGGCCCAGAAGGGTAGCAGACTATCAGAGGTCACATTCCAGTAAGCAAGAGGGACAAAATGTGAGCCTGCTGCTATATGCATCCAAAGCCAGTGTTTTTATTGGTAATCCCCTGTCCCTTCATTTGATGCCCAAAGGCTCAATTCTCAACTCACCCTAAAACAAATGCAGGAAATCTCTCTCCCTAGGTTTCTGGTTTTTAACATCATTTCTATGGTTCCAGGTTCTGCCCCAGCTCTGTGCTGCTTGCACCTCTTAGCCTCATTCTCCTAAAGCTGACAGAGGCTAACACTGGCTGTCTGCCTTCATTCAATTAGTGGTGTCAATCATGATTCACAAACAGCACTCACCTCACAGCTCCCCAAGAAAAGCTCTCACAAGAACATTCATTACTCTCAATTCCCTTGGCATCACCCAAGGCATGATCAAAGAATTTTGTGTCCCCATGATATGAGACTTCAAGCCTATCTAGTCTTTTTCCTCTGTCAAACTATAAGCTCTTCAAGAAAAGGCATAGCTTTCAATAGTGATGTTTGAACTCTGCAAGTTAAGTGAGGACAAGGGCAGGAGTGTCAGTGTATGACTTGGATATAGGACTGAAATAGGAAACAATTATAAGTAAGGAGATTTGTTAGTTCAACAGTTGAACTGAAAAGACATATAGATTACACGCAGACATAGGAAGTTACCCAGAAAACGGGTCTATGGCCAACTTTTAGATTTAAGCTTTATTTATTAAATTAATTTTAAATTATGGAGCTAACTATACTCTAAAAGGCTGATCAGTATCTGTACTTTCATTCCTATGAAATTCATAAAATCAAAAATTTTCCCAATAGTCACTTTTAATATCCCTTCAGTGTGTATTCTAAAATTAATATCTCCCAATATTACAGTGGGGCACAGAGCTCTGTAGTCTGGTTAAAGGCAGCACACAGTTCCAGCGTTAATAGTATCTAGGGCAACACAACATAAACCCTGGCTGCCTTCTCAACCTCCATTTCAAAGATAGAAAGAAACGAATAAAACCCAAATAAGCATCCCAGACTAGACCTCATACATACTCTGTGTAATTATTGTTGGGCTTTTGTTTTATTTTGTAAGTAGACATGAGAAAAATATACAGAATATTTCTTATGATTTGCATATCAAATCACACACAGAGGCCCTCACATTCCCTTTGTGAGACTGAACTCCTAAGTTCTTTTTTATTTTACATAAAAAGTGTGTGGAGGGGCTGGAGAAATAGTTCAATCCACAAAGTGCTTGCCACACAAACACAGCACATGGTTTAGATCCTCATCAGTGAGGCACTCTCCTGTGCCAGGCAAGGCTGGGTACATCTGTAATGTGACCACAGGAGGACCCATGGATTGCACTGGCTACCTAGTCTTGCTGATTCAGAGATTTCCAGGTTCAATGAGAGACATTACTCAAAAAATAAGATGGGGAGTAATAGACCTCCACATGCATGCACACATCAATTGCATGTGCTCCCACAAACACACATGTGTACACACAGACATAAACATGTACACAAACATATGCCACATACACACAACCACACATACATGAGGTCATCCAAGGCTAACCATCATGGAGTAAATGTGCAGTGGTCAACATAAGCTCCACAGCTTGCTCTCATTGAAGGCTCAGTAATGAAGGAAGGTAGAGAATTTGTCATCTTAAACACTCCAAAGTAAACATGATCTGTCACATCCTGCATGGAATTTTGAGAAGAGTGAGCAATCGTTTCAGATGCCAAATGTAAACAGTATAAAGCAGCCTAAAAATCCATTACTTTTTTTTCTGCAATGGATGCACCTTGTAAGCTGTATCTTAAAGAATTAAACTATAGGCTATCTCAATGAATCATCAGAACCCCTCCTGACATGACATTTAAAGAACGTGAAGCAGAGTCACATTAGCAAGTGGCCATTCATACGCCTGTCAAATGATGCCAGAATTCCCACTTTATACATGAGCCCTAATTCCCAGTTTCTGATGAAGTGTCTTGAATGCTGCCTGCTTTCTGTAGGGTAAAATAGTATTCACGTAAGAGTTAAAATAAAGTAAAATAAAGTGACTTGCATATTTGCAAGAAACAAAAGTCCACTTGGGAACATACCTGTGCTCCAATAATACAGAATTCTTCACAAAGTTCAACTCCATTGTGTACAGAGAGGTTCTACAGAGCAATAGGGCATAATCTTTCTGCTAAGCAAATCGAAAGTCAATATGGAGGTTGGCCAGATGGCTCAGCCAAGAAACACCAAGCCTGATGATTTGAGCTTGATGACCTGGATTCACATGCCAAAAGAGAGACCTGGCTCCTGAAAGTTGACTTATGACTGCCACCCCTTCATCATGGCATATGTGGACCCCTGCACAAAAATAAATATATGTAATAAAAGACTTTTGAAGTCAATACAGAGGCCATTTAGGAGGGTGGCAACCTTCCATCAAGTCAGAGCAGAGGATTTTAGAATGCTTAGTAAGAAGAGTGGATTTGAAGGTGCTCAGTCTTATGCTGAAATTGAAAGAGCTCTTAACAACAGGGACATAAAAATAAGAGTGTACAGATAAGGGTATACTCGAAGAAAACTTTAAAAAATGAAAACAGAACAAGTGGTGAAAAGATTAAAGAATGGCACGAAGCAATTTCTTTGGCATATAGCACGTAAACAGTGTCTTACCATATACTCCATATTAGAAGCGGTTGGGTACACCTGACTTCGCAGTTTATTATGGAGATCCAAGATGCTCTGCATGTCATTGTCCGTGATGGCTCTTTTCCCTCTTTGCTTGGCTGTCCACCATTCACCATCCTCATCCATGTACTTTTCCAAAAGTTTCTCCAGCAAAGTGGCGTTCGGAACCACCATAGCTGGAACGGCTCTCGCCACGAAGAGCAGTGTGGTCACTCGGAGCCACTCCCGTGCAGTACACATCATAATGAATGGCCTCGGGGTTTCCCCGGGAAAATCTCCAAGATAGGCTCTTCCACTCCTTTTGGCTATAAGACATGTCACGTGATTAAGATGGATTTATTTTCTAATAGCAAACTTCAACAAGTAAGCACTCAGTTTCTGAGAACACCTTTTCTATAGCCCTCATTCCCCCACAGAGAATTTTCAACAACACACTGTTTGCATAAAATATTTTTCCAAGCTACCCATGAAGCCAAAAGTCAAGGGCGAAACTAGCCAGGAAGCGAAGCTCAAGGTTTGAGAATAAGGTTTCTGAATTTCAAGGTTTTAAAGAACACAGATTACATTTAGCCTTCAGAAAATACAATTAGTACAGTGTTTTATTTCTATCTAGAGGTTCTTTTCTCCTGTAGAAACTTTCAAGAGGTTTTGTTGTTGTTGTTGTTGTTTTCAATTTACGGCACAATAACCCAATTTATCTCATTTGTGGTTCATAGCTATTCATAATGTCCATAATGTTCTGAAATTGCCAGCGAATTTTGACACTACCCGTGCCTGTGCCCACGGGTCCCCGGAGAGGGCCCGGTGGAACACTACTAATGAATGGCCCAGGTCCCTGGAGCAACTTCTCTTTGACGGGCAAGCAGATGAAGAAATCAATTACGTTCCCTGCAAAGTTTGTGCCCAACTTGCGAACCAAGTTCGGCACAACCAAGAGCTCTCCTGGAGAACTTCAGAACAAGTTCCCTCACACACAGCAGGCGCCCACGGTTCACTGAACCGGGCAAAGAGGGAGAGCCCAGGACAACGTGAAACCAAAGAAGTCACTTGCAGGAACTAAGCCAGGCTCATCTCGGTAGCCACGGGTTCCTGCCCTGTAACCCACCTACCTTGTCTGGGCCAGACCTTTCTCTACAAGTTGGTGTTTTCCCTAGATCGTGTTTCCAAACGGGGAGCTAGGAAAACCTGGCAGCTGGACCGCTCTGGATGCAGCTTGTGAATCGCCCTTACCTCTCCAGTGTGATGTTCCCTAGGAGAGCTGAGCCGAGCAGGAAGGCGGGTCCAGGCAGCTGCCCCCAGCCTTCACACAGGACTGCACAGACGCGGCGACGGAAAAGGACCGGACCACAGCGGGACTCTGAAGTCCCTACCTCTATGATTCCTCGCAATCCTGGGAGAAGAAGCGGATGCAGGCTCCGAAGTTAGATAGCTGAGTGGCCACGGAAAGCAGCTCGCTCGGAACAGTGGGCCCCCCTGTGTTCCTGAGCCTTCGGTGCTGGAGGAGGGGTGGGGCAAGGGGAAGGCTCCGCGGCGACCTCGAGCTCCAGCCTGGTGCAGTCCCAGCGTGCAGAGCCCAGACGCCAGGCGCTTCCGCCGCTCCCCAGCGCTCGCGGGCATTTATTGAGGTCCCTGCGCAGGCACGTGACGCCAGAGCCCTCCTTGCCCACCCCCACCTCCACCTCCACCCAGTCCTGGCCCGAGGCCCACTAGAGTTGACTGGCAGCAAGCCAGGAGCTTTCGTGGGCGTGCTCTGGGCCTCTGCGACAGGGGCGGGATGGTCTGGACCTTAGAGGAGAGCCCCTAACTTCTCCCTCCCCTCTCAGGTCTTCTGCTATCAGGCACCCTCCCCTAGTTTCCCTCTGATGAGGAGCTAAGTTTCCTTGATAGCTTGGCTGCAATGGAGTTGGCCCCAGTACTTGAGGTGGGTGGGCGTCAGGTGTCCTCAGAACCTTCATTGTTGTACACACAGAAGGAGATCTAGGGGGCAGGATGAAGAGAGAAACTTGAAACTTTATTTTATTTTATTTTATTTTAATGTTGTCTTTTGGGGACCCATAGGGCTCTAGGACCTAGTTTCTGGAAGGAAGAAGCCATTCTTTTGCTTCTAAGCCTTAATGAGGACCAGATGGAGAAGGGGTTTCAGAAGACTATTGAGGTGGCTGCTGCCTGACAGACCTCCACTTCATTCTGTCATGAAACATGCAACATTGACTTCTCAAATGAGATTACAACACTTGGCATTCGTGAAAATAAGAGAGGGTCGTTTAACTAGTTTATCTTTCATAGATTCACTGGAGTTCAGGTCTCAGTCTTAGGACAGACAGTGAAAAGTGGAGCTCCCTCGTTGCCCACGTTGCAACCTGAAGTAGAAATTTACTAATTTTAAATTTACCTGTCGTCCTAATGAGTGCAGCGTTGTACGTGCACATTTTTATTTTGAAACGGGTTATTTAATTCTGCTTTGCTTCTCTTCTTTAGTGAGTCCTCATCTCAATTTTCTTTGCCGTTATATCCAGAGTATCGCACAAGACCAAATAAAAACCTTGTGACGGGGGTTCTCCGATCATTCCAACCTCTACCTGCCTCTTTCCACTACCCTGTTGTCCCTCTGTGTTGCCTGGCACAGGGAAGAATGGGAAACAGACGGATCAGGAGGAGTAAATTGTGGACCATATAGAACATTCTTAGGTGTAGACTCAAAATTTTATCTTCAGCCTCTTAAACACAAAATGGCTGTAAATTTGTAGGGTTGAAATAATTCATGATTCTCATGCCTGGCATTCAGAAAACTGGCTTTTGCATTCACAAATGATAGATAAATTCATGGTACGAGTTCATCATTAAGGAAAGGAATAGTGATATAACTGAAGATGGAGTCAGTGTCTGTTGTATGTATCATTGAAAACCATAAAGGGAATTGAGTTAAACCTGTTGAAAGTAGTTGCATATACTTGAAATATTTGAAAAAGACTTTAGTTGGGATTAAAGATATTAAAATGGCAAGAAATTTGGTATGGAAATTACTACATTTTAATAAAAGAATGTCTTAAATATTCCCCATGTTAAACATTAACCTTTCAATAAGCTTTTCATTCTCAATTTATCATGTAAACTTTGTTGAATACTCAAAATGTATACTGTTCATAATTTTGCTTATTGTTGCAAAGTTTATTTGCAAATTGAAAAAAAAACATCGTGTTCACATAAAATTCATGTCAAAGTGGAACTTCTGATTTGTGGCTGAAGCAATCCCTTGTAAAGCCATGGTAGGTGGTAGCATTTCTATTTTTTTGTGGCAGACATTGTTGGGTACCAGGCCAACATGGGGTCTCCCACCTTTTTATGCCTTCCAAATCCACACACAGCCTCTGGTTTTACTAGAGGTGTCTACCTTCTCATGTGAGACAGAAACCTTAGGAGGTGAATGGCTCTCATTCTAAGTGAGTCATCACAATAGATTGGTGGAACCATGATTAACTTCCTCAAGAGATGGTTCAAGCAATACTTGCTCATACTGCAAGGAAGGCAGGCCTGTAGTTAAGGCTGAAGAAAAGGGATAGAAAAGTTTTCTTTTGTGATAAAAGGCGGTCCATAAAAAAAAATGTATCTTTAAGTGCCAGCTTGTGAAATTTGTAAATACAGCTGGCACTGTGCAAAGAAGTCCAACAAACTAAAAAAAACAACCTCTTTACCAGCAAAAGGAAAATTGTGTCTCTCTTACCCTGCTATTGACACATTGCGAGACCACTTCCCCTGTTTTCTTGTTGCATGAGATTATAACGCATGTGTGAGCCACACCAGACTGGTTTGAGTGTTGAGCTACTTGCAGTGCTTTGGCTATAAATCACGTTTCTGCAAGATGATTTTTCTGTGGCCTGTGTCATGTTCTCCATGCTGTAATTTTCTGTATATGTTCTGAGAAGGGAATTACCTTAAAATGCGTTCTAGCTAACCGCTGAATTTCCAGAAGTGAGTATGTGTTGTTGGGATGGCAGTCACTCCATCTGTTATGACTCCATATCTCATCTATCAGGACACCTTTCCATTTCTCCTGGGGATTTTTTGTGTTTGCTATTTTAAGAAATAGAACTGGTGTTTATTTATTTATTTATTTTAAAGATTTATTTGTTTTTCTCTTACTTGTATGAAAAGGTGCCTGCATGTTTGTGTGTGTGCCTGATACCCTGGGAAAACCTGAAGATTATGTCAGATTCTCTGCAACAGGAGTTACAGGAGGGTGCGAGCCACTACATCAGGGATAAGAACCAAATCCATGTCTTCTCCTAGAGCAGGAAGTGTTCTTAACTCCCAAGCCATTTCACCAGCCCTGGACCCTGCAGAAGGAAGACTTGCCTATCCAAAAATCATGAAGAAAACCCTGCTGTGTTATCTTTTAATCATATTATTTGCCATTTTCCCATCACATCTTTGTTCCACATGAGATGGACTTTTTAGTACACTGCAAAGAAGAAAGTTTAAATGGAGGTAGCTTTATAAAGAGCCACAATGATTGTCATCATTACTGGAATTGTTCAGCATAACATTCAATTTTAAAAATTAAGAAGGGAAATAAATGCCATTGCTTATTATGAGGCTTTATTCGAATTAGTAAAGACTCTAACTGTGCAGACCCATATTCGCTTCACAAGTTGGAAACTCCTTTAGGTGTGTCTTGATGTCTTGGAAAGAAATCAGCCTGCTTGGGATCCCCCTAGAGCCAAGTCTCCTGCCAACCCTAAAATGGCTCCCTTAATATAGCTATGTTCTTCCCTGCTCCAATATCTGCCCTTCCTCTATCTACACCCTCCCACTCCCCCAGGCTCTCCCCAGTCCTTCCCTTCTCCCTTCTCCTTCCCCCTCTCCACCTCCCCCAGCCGCACCCCTACACTTACCTCCACCCCTGTGCTCCCAACTTTTGCCCGGCTATCTTGTTTGCTTCCAGTTTCCAGGAGTATCTATATATGTTTTTCTTTGGGTTCACCTTGCTATTTGGCTTCTGTAGGTTTGTGTACTATAGGCTTAATGTCCTTTGTTTATGGCTAGAGTCCACTAATGAGTGAGTACATACCATATTTATCTTTTTGGGTCTGGGTTATCTCACTAAGGATAGTGTTTTCTATTCCCATCCATTTGCATGCAAAATTCAAGATGTCATTGTTTTTTTACCGCTGAGTAGTAGTCTAACGTGTAAATATTCCACATTTTCTTTATCTGTTCTTCCATTTATGGGCACCTAGGTTGTTTCCAGGTTCTGGCTATTACAAACAATGCCACTATGAACATAGTTGAACAAATGCTTGGGTATATTCCCAAGAGTGGTATTGCTGGATCCTGAGGTAGGTTTATTCCCAATTTCCTGAGAAACCGCCACACTGATTTCCAGAGTGGCTGGAACAGCTTGCATTCCCACCAGCAATGGATGAGTGTTCCCCTTACTCCACATCCTCTCCAGCATAGGCTATTCTTGGTGTTTTTGATTTTAGCCATTCTAACAGGTGTAAGATGGTATCTCAAAGTTGTTTTGATTTGCATTTCCCTGATGGCTAATGAAGTTGAACATGACCTTAAGTATCTGTTGACCATTTGAATTGGTCAAAATTCTGTTGAGAATTCTCTCTTCAGGTGTCCACAGGGATGTCCCCAGCTAGGTCCTTGGGCAGCAGAGGAGAGGGTGCCTCAACTGGCCTTGTCCCATAGTCACATTGATGAATATCTTGATCATCACCATAGAAATTTCGTCTGATGGATAGAGATAGAGACAGAGACCCACATTCACATCAGAGCAATGGACTGAGCTCTCAAGGTCCAGTTGAAGAGCAGAAGGAGGGAGAAGATGAGCAAGGAAGTCAGGGCCGCAAGGGGTTGGTCCACCTACTGAGACAGTATGCCTGATCTAATGGGAGCTCACCAAATCCAGCTGGACCAGGACTGAACGAGAATGTGATCAAACCAGACTCTCTAAATGTGGCTGCCAATGGGGATGGACTGAGAAGCCATCGATAATGGCACGAGGACCTCTTTCTTCTGCATGTATTGGCTTTTTGGGACCCTAGTTTATGTGGGTGCACACCTTCCTAGGCTGGGATGGAGCGGGGAAGGCCTTGGCCCTTCCTCTCTTAAGTACCCTGCCCTCTCTTAAGTATGGAAGGGGAGGGAGGAGAGTTGGTGTGGGAGCGGGAAGGGAATGGGAGAAGGAGAGGAAGTGTCAGGTTTTTAATGGGAAAATAAAAATAAATAAATAAATAAAAAGAAATCAGCCTGCTTTTAGGTTTGAATGAGACCCTTTATCATTTGGCACTCTGGCTGCTCTTCCCTCACTAACTTCAGTAGCTCACTTGAAATTATCTTCTCTCACAGTTGTGGCAGTCTCTACGTATTTCAAAAGCATTCAGTAATTTCTGTGTGCTTCTCTGCCTTTCTTAATACTCTTGTCTGTGCACGGACTCTGCACTATTTAGTCTGATGATCTACACCCAAACCACCCTCTTCCTCACTGGTTTTCACAGTTTAGCTGTCCTGTCTGCCACTTCACTGTCCTCTTTCTGTTTTTCAATTGATAGCTGCTTAGATACTTGTCCTACTTGCTAGCAGTGATAAAAAATTCTTGGCAGAGTAAGCTTTGCATATGTATTGTTGTTTATGAGTCACAACCTGGATTTTGTGGAATATAAAACATGATCTGGGGAAAGTGCATTCTTTAGTTGCTTTTCCAGTTGCTTTAACAAAATACCAGACATATGCAACTCAGGGGAAAATGATTTATTTGGATTTACAGGACAGGGTGTATATAGTATTTGGTATGACTGTAGGACAGTTTAAGCATAAAGTGTCTGGTCACAGACGTGAGGTGACAGGAAGCAGACAGCTCTGGCCAGAAGGGAGGTCCAGCTCCAGTGGCCTGTATGTATCAGCTAGCCTAATATCCCAAAGGCTGCACAACCTCTCCATACAGCACTAGCAGGCAAGGACCACGTGTGTAAACACATTCAAACCTAGCAGTCCATGTGCTCCAGGATGTGCATAGCAGAAGGACTGGAATCCATAGAGTAAACAGAGATCACCGCGCCTGCGCGCCTGAGATGATCGTCACCTAAGATATTTCCTTGGTGGGGAAGCATCTACGACTGAAGTAAGTATGTGGGAGACAAATGTGCTACAGAGCGAGGAGCAATTCAGATGGTTTTAAATGTAAAAAGTGGACAGGACATATCAACTCTGGGAAGTATCTCCAGACCAACTGAAATTAGCAGAGTTTCAGTGCTTTCTGATTAAGGAGTACTGCCCTAAGCCATTCATTTAAATTCAAATATATGGACACAAACTCCCCTTTAAATAAATAAATGCAATGCATATCTAAACCATTTATTATTTTCCATATAGCCTTCCTATAAGAAAAGCCACATTGTATTTCAGGAGGGCGCTGTATTTGCCTTATGAATATCATCTCAACTGGCAGATTATGTTTCTGCATATCATTGTATAGCCAATATGCATAATGATATCATCAGCAGATTTTCTTTTATATAGCATGTCCATAGAAAGATGCACTGACATACAAACATGTTTTGAGCAATGTGTTTTCCCTTCTTTAAAGTACAATATACAGAAATACAAAACTATTTTCAAATTAAAGAAGTTTCTGAAGCACATTCAGGGTGACTGCTCGCTAGCTAGCCTGGCAGAAGTGCTCCTCAGTGTGTTTGGGGAGGAGTCTTCCAGGCTCAGGGGAAGAGCTGTTGAAGGAGGAGCACTATGACAGGGCAAATCTCCACCCTTTCACCAGCAGAATTCAGGGCTCAGGCAAATTTCCATTCCAGCCTAAAGGGGATGAAAGCCTCCTCAGCCATCGTTAGCTATCCTGTGGAGAAATAGCTGGCGAAAGTCCAGTGCTCCACTTCAAATGACAATTTGGCAGAATAGTAAAGAGAGCAGAACATCCCAGTGTCTAGCATATAGATGAACTCTACGATTAAGAAACTGTGTGAGAGCGAGGTGTGTGTGTGTGTGTGTGTGTGTCTGTGTGTGTGTGTATGTGTGTGTAGTGCCTACGTATTAAACATTTTTCACTATATATCAAAGGAGTTATTAATGAAATTTTATTATAAATAGACAAATTATACAGAAAACACTGGGGATAGGGAAGACATGAGCCACATTTTATTTGTAATACATGACCTCCAACTATTCTCCTGAAAATAAGTCCAAGAATTGGTATGGATCCTGTCAATGTTTTTGGTCTAAAAATTGTCATGGAGGAAATGGCTCAGTCAATAACACATTTGTAACATAAACACAAGGGCCTGAGTGTGGACCCCTAGAACCCTGGACAACACAGTACAAGAATTGTGTAGGCAGGGACAGGAGGATCCTTGGAGCTTATTTGCCATATAGCTCAGTTAATTCAGTGAACTCCAGGCTCAATGAGAGACTCTGCCTCGAAAAACACAGCAAAGAATGAATTAGGAATATAACTGACATCAACCATTGGCGTGCACTCACGTAATCACATACATATTGAGTGAACACATAATACTCCCCCCACACACAAAGAGAGTTACTATAAAATAAAAGATGAGGAGGCTAATGGCTCTATAAACAATATGCAAAACATATGGACAAATAGAGAATATGTTTAGATAACCTCCTTTTGTAAACAAATCTGAAGCATCTACAGCTTTAATATTAAAAGCTGCATCTTTGTCAGGAGGTGCCTGTTTCTGCATCGGACCTGATTCATTCAGTGTTCTGAATTTCAGCACCAATTTTGGTATCTTACTGATTCTAAATATTTCTTTCTTGGTGCCATTTGTACAAATTATTTACTAAATTATAATATATCTTAATTGCTACAGGTATCCTATCTCTTTCCTTTCCTTTTATCTCAAATCCTAATTCTTCCAAAAAAATCTTCGTGGTTGTCCAGCTATATATATATAAGCATATTTAACCTATACTCTAAAATCTGCATATAGCCTAAAATTCTCAGTGCAAGTCAACAGTAATAGTTTAATTGTAATTTCTATATTTAAATCGCTTGTATGTGTGAAAGTGTGGGGAGTTGGTATGAGCACATCAGTCCATATGTCTGCAGAGTCCAGGGCCCTCAGACTCGCCTGGAGCCGGAGTTACAAATGGTTCTGAACTTCCTGCCATTAGTGTTGGGTTGGGAACCAAACTCAGGCTTTCTGAAAGAGCAGTACATACTCTTAATCACTGAGAAGTCTCTACAGCCCAGATCACCACATTTTTTGAGACTGAGTTTCTCACTGAAACTGGAATTCAATTCTGCTGAACTGTCTGGGCAGCTAGATCCTCCAGAGGTCCTTCTGTCTCTTCCTCTCTAGTGCTGGAATTACAGGCACATACCACAAAACCTGGCTGTGTATGTGTGAGGGACCCAAACTTAGATCTTTATACTTGTGTAAAAAACATTTTACTGACTGATTCATTTTTCCAGCCTCTAAATATAATCCATTTTATCTGAAGTAAGTAGATACTTATAATAGGCACAATTAAGTTTAAATATATTTTCGTAGTGATTTGAAAAATGTGTTCTTTATGGAAATTTTCTTCTTTCTTTCTTTGAGTATCCATTTTAAACTAAACATTCCTCATGTAGAGAAAGACTGAATTGTGTGTTGGGGGGGGGCACAGATCTTTCTTTTGCCTTGACTTTGGACTTGACCATGTCACTACTATTGCCCATTTGAATACTGCTGGAAGTGACAGAGTATTTATACCAAGCTAACACTAAGACATAGCAACTTGTATCTGCCATCTTGTAATCCCCCACCCAATGTCATGAATACCACACTAGCAACTGTTCTTACACGACAGGCCTGAATTAGACTCTAAACCACGGAAATCAGCTTATTCTACCAGAGGCTGTCTGAGACCACACAGTCCACCTACCAGATTCATGAATGTTACTCTAAGCTCCTGAAATCATACTGTTGTAGGCTGCTCGAAAATCATCAGAGAAAAACCCCAGCTAGTCAACAAACACTGTAAGTAGTGGACTAGCCATGTAGAATAAATGTTGTTGAGGTTCAGAGGGATTAAGTAAATAGTACTTGATGATCCATTTTTCCTTAAAATTAATGTCCTTGCCAGAGCACTCTCATTGACGAGACTGCCCCACCAACTGCTGCTTTCTTAGAAAGGCAAATAAAAATCTTTGTCCAATGCAAAACTGGTATATATTGGAGGAAAGAGGCAGGGGCACGCTCACGGAGGGTATCTGCACTAAACATTTTCTAAGTGTCTAACATTTAATTCTGACTTCACTAGTAACCTGTCTTTTTTAATTTTTTTTCCATGAATCTTGCCAATATCCCACTTCGTGTCTCTTAGCAGAATGACAAGTGAGTACAAGAATAATTGCACCTAGGTGATTCGATTTTAAAGTAAAGCAGGAAAACAGAGGATAAAATGTTGCACTGAGTGTGCTCCCTCCCAAGAGATTGTTCCACATGAAAGAATTGAATTGTTTTTCTAGAAAATTTCTGGATTTAAAAACTTATGTTTTTGATCAATCATACTCTATTGTTATATAATATTTTAATAAATGAGTTGTGTGAGAAAAATATAACCATGAAAGAAAGAATGGTTCAAATCAAACAAGACTGTTTTACTTTAGAAAGAGCTAGTTTTGCAAAAAGAACAGCCATTTGACTAGAAAAAAATAAGAAAGAAAAACGTGAATGGCAGGAAGCATGTAAGGTCAGGTCCAAGGTGAGACACATTTCTTGATATGAAAAAAATAAAAATGAAGTACAAAGACTTTCTGCCCTCAGCATTATTATATAAAGGAAGCAATGTTCTGCAAAGTCAGGTTAAGGCTGTGCCAGAAAGGAAGTAGTAGGTGTGTGTTTTGAGATCCAGATCCAGATGGCCAAGAGAATGGCTGAGCGAGGAATCAGAAAAATTTAAGACACGTTTCTCCACTTGCCAAGGCAGCAGTCTATCCAAGTTCATTCAAGATTTCATAGAATAAACTGAGGTGAAACTGTAATTTTTAATTATACATTTTGAATATGGAAAATTTAACATTGCCTGTAGTTTAAAAAGATTATTTCAAAAGTATTGCATAAGAAAAACTATTCACTTAATCAAATACCAAAAGATGGATTTGATTTCTACTTTAATAGCTTATCTGTTGATAACAATTTAGCACACAGACTATCTATTAGCAAGACGACCATTGCTCCCACACATCGAGCAAATTGCCTTGCTCTATCTAACCAGATTTCCTGTTCTACTTCTGGCTTCTCAGGATTTGTTTAAAGTCTGCCCTCAGCTCAGTTTACTAATCCCAGGGACAGGGATAGAATTAAAGGAATGCAAACCAAGGAGAAAACCATCTAAAGATGTACAGACCCACTGTATTTCCCCTTGCCATTTTAGTATTTTATCCACAATTTCCCTTTTCTTTCTATGTCTTTTTCAAAAGACAACTTTTTGCTTCTAGCACTCAGTGCTACTTTGAACATTAACAACTTTACATGTTTTAAATATGCACTCAGCTATGAACTGTTTTTGGAACTTTTCTAAAGCTATTTAATTTGGTAAAACATACCTTGCAATTGATCTTCAGTTTGTGGCATAAGCCTGGCATCATTCTGTTTCTGTAGCCATCCAAGGTGAATATAATTTCCTTAGACAGAAGTGGCTCTGTCTTGGCATTTCATGAATAGTCAGTGATCATGACTTCCTGCTTTTTAAATCCTGGGACTGGTTGCTTTCCACTGGTAACCAACACCCCGAAAATACCTACCAAGGTTGTAAGCAGCCCTGGGGAAATCAATTTTCCTCATCATGTAGTTGTTACTTAGTTATTTCTTTTATAATAGCATGGTAAATACCTTTAGTTGATTTTAAAACTGAGCTGATCCCTATCATTATTGACATAATCATAGATGACAAAGTGTATGAAAAAGAAATTTTCTTTACTAACCGTTTTTTTACTATGAAGCAAGTTCAGGTCAAAGAAATGACCATCCCCTGTGCTGTAGATTTATGCATGTAGAGTTACTCTAAGCCAAATTATCATTTAATTAAAAAATTGAAAGTATACAAATGTGAAGCTTGGGAGATGGGTCAGTCTGTAATATGTGTGCTGAGCTTAAGCATGAGAACCGATGCTCAGATTCCCAGCATCCACAGGAAAAACCAACATGGCAGACCAAGCCTGTATTCCAGCACTAGAGAGACAGAAAGATGAGGGTCTCTGGGGTTTTCCAGCCAGCAAATTTAGCCAATTTGGTAAAACAGAGGTTCATTGAGACATCCAGTCTCAAAAATTAATATAGGAAGTGGTTGAGAAAAACACCTGAATCCAAACTCCACCCTCCACATACACATGCACACCTCACAAAAATCCAGTCTGATGTTCACAGTTTCCTACCAAGAAAGCGTCAAAATGTGGTTTGTTGTGAAAAGCAAGAATTCTGTTCTTCATGACTATTGGAAAATAGCAAAAGCCAAAGGTCAGTCTCCTTTTGAAGCTTAACCCAAAAGATAATATCTCAAAACCCAAAATGTGTTCAAGGTACCACATTCATTATATTGCCTTATTAAATGGTACATGCAAAGGCCATAGTATCTCCTGAGGACACAACCTCAGGTCCATATTCTGAGAAAATATTTCCACTTATTTTTCCAACTTCACCAACACTACTTTATTTTAGTTCATTGCTATTTCCAGATTTCCAATAAAAGAAATCACTTTGCTTCTAGATTCAAGTCTGATAGAATTATACTTCAATCATTATAACTTGAATTCAAAATACTGAGCACACCTTGATATTTTCTATGGCCTTTCTTGTGTTTTTTGAACTTTTCTAAAATGATTCCAGTTTATTACTTTTATAAATAGAAGAGTAAGTTGATAAATAAAGCCCGGTCTATGAACAATGTACCATGTTGGATCTTAAAGCTCATTGTTTACAAGTCTAGTCAAATAATCTTCCACTTGACAGGGCTTTCAACAAAACTGACTGTTTGGGGTGGAATCTGAGATAGGTCCTTGAGGCTGTGGCGGACGAGGGTCTCAGACATGTCCTGACAGCGAGATAGGCTTCCCCTACTATCCAGACCAGATGGTGTGAGTACCTCAGGTTCTCATAGCAAACAAGGGAGGGAGGGAGCAACACATGGAAAAATAAATCTTTTGTTGGAGTGAATGGGTAAACACTCTAATTATAAAGCTAGAAGGAACGAATCTTCTCCACTATTCTATGTAGGTGCAAGGTTTTCAGATACATTTTAATTATTTTTTATAGTTTGGGAAGCTAAAATTTTCATAATGTGTAAGAAGATTTTAATTTTTTAAAATATAAAGAATCATAATTTTTACATTCAGAGGCCCAAACAAAGTAAATTCAGCTATACACATAAAGTCTACACATTAATCCTTTGCTAGGACTGACCTGGACAGACCTCAGCAAAATCCAGTGATCCCAGATGAATGTTCAGGAAACTTCATAATTTTGATTTTGGAGAAAGTAGGAAGCCAAGGCATGAACAAAGGATGCTGTTGGAACCACCCTAACAACGTTCAACAGGGTAGTATTTCCCAAGAAAATCCACTGCATTTTTTAGGGTGCAGATTCCTCCAGCTTCAACCTTTTACAGAGATCCCATCTATAACGAGCACCACGATGATGAGATGGTAGCTCACCCAGATATTTCTTGTGCATTGAGCTTCATTATGTAGTGAGTGTTCACCAGGTCACCTCTAACCTTATTGCTGAGGTCTTTTTGGTAGAGAGCATCACGTGGTGACTTCCGCATAATCACAGCAAAGCAATCAAAATCCTTCAGTGTGGAAAGAAGTAGCAACCAAGGCTGTTCCTGCGTGCTGTCATAGAGCCTTTTTACCTGCGATTGACAAAGTCTTATCTGATGATCATTAGAAAGCTTCTTTTAGGCTTGGGAATTGAAAGCCAGCAAACAACAAGCCTCTCTCCCTGTTCTCTCTCTCTCCCCCTCTGTGAGTGTTTGAAAGTTTAATTATAACAAGTCTGACACATTTTATAAAAGAGTCACATTAGATCATTCAAGAAATTGTCTTACAAGAAATTTCCTTCAATATACAAAGATTAATGAAGTTGCCTCCACAAATAAATATGACAGTGATTCCTTTAGACTCTTAAAGGGAATCTAAGTGATTATATAAAAGAGTATTATTTGCCTTGTCTTTTAGGGGCAGGGATCTACTGTGTAGACCATGGTGGCCTTGAACTTAAAAGCATTTAGTCTCAGCCTTCACAGTGCTAAGATTGCAGGCATGTGCTATCACACCCAGCCAAGAGGTGATCTTTCCATTATCAAGTAAGGAAAGAATTTCTCAGACAAAACAAAAAACTCACAAAGAAAGTAAACTTGTTATGTTTGAGTATGATAAAAAAAGATTTTGAATTAGAAAGTGTGTGTGTGTGTGTGTGTGTGTGTGTGTGTGTGCATGTGTATGTGGTGGGAGGGTGACAAGGAAGAAGTAGAAAGAGAGGGTAGAAATCACATAAATACAGTACTCATATAAAATTTTCAAAAAAGGAATTTGTTATAACATTTGTATTAGTGATAAATTTGAGTTCAGAATAAACAAGCAACCTCAAAAATCATTCAGTAAAACACAAACAAATCAATTAAGGACAATGCTAAAAGAAATAGAAGGAAAAATTGGTAATCTAAAGATTGAAGAGAATTACACTATCTTGTTATTGATTAGGTTAATTTGGGTTTTAAAACGAATAAACATCCAACTCATAAAATCAGTTTTCACAACAAAGCACAGAAAAGTGGATTCTTATACTAAGAACCTACCATGCATATTCTAATATTGATCTAAATATTTTATGGGTAAATAAATAGAGGACACACATAGGAAGGACACACCATCATAAAGAGTTACAAGACTGATAAGTGGCAGAGGAATGTCATCGGGCGAAACATTGAACATTGCCCTCTTTCAAGGAGAGGGGAGAAAGAAGAGAGGAGGGAGAGAGAGAGAGAGAGAGAGAGAGAAAGAGAGAGAGAGAGGAGATAATCCTTATTTTTATGAACTTTTCCAGGCTTCTTACCCCCAGCCCTCATAGACCTTTTGCAATCCACTGTTAATACAGGTGAAATTATTCATAGTAAGTTTAGGAAGTGATGTTTCCCTACAAACATACAATGAAACAGACATTGTCAGACTATCGGGGACTTCCTCAAAACTGGCCCTAAGAGAATGTCAGCCAAATAGGCTGTGGTGCTCCAAGAATTTTGTCTATCAAGGCATCCTACTGGCTATATCAGGAGACAGGAGTATGGAGTTTGGATGGAGGTCTCATCCACGCTCTGTCATTTGTCAGCATTCTAAACTCAGGGAAGTCATAAACACTCCGTGCTCTCCACATTTTCATTTAGTCAACTCTTAAAAAGGTGTTAACAACTTCAGAGGAAACTTGTTGTGAAACATCATGTTCTCTATCAATGTAAGGATGCAGGAGATTCTTTTAGAAGAAGAAGCAATAAATCAATGCTGATGCCCTTTGTAATGTAAAGGAACATTTCTTTCCTAATAATGATGTTGTCATTGCCTAGATAGAAAACCAGAAGTTAAGTTGTTGGAGCTCTTTATCAAAGTCCCCTACAAATGCATCTTCAGTGAGATGATTCAGATGTGTTAAATGTTTGGTCCCCAAGATCGTGTGATGGGGAGTTGCAGAGCATCAAGGTGTAGGTCCCAGTGAGAGTTCTGAGGATCTTTGGGGTTTGCTTTCACAGTGTAGATCTCACACAACCCGTTGAGTTCTCCTGGGAAAGAGAATCAAGAAGAAGTCTGCTTTGCTTGTCCTATTCTCTGTTTTCTCTCTGCTTCATAGATGAAGACAAGAGCACCTCCCCTGAACTACCTTGTCACGACTGTTGCTCACACCCCACCTGCGGTGGGTCCCTCACCACAGCTGACCTGATGCAGATTCCACATTTATGAATTTTCCAATCGCTGGGTGACTCTACACCACTGAATAAGAGAAAGTGTCATTGAGGAAACAAATGGAAAGAGAGAGAATCTTAATCGTTCTCATCAAAATGTAGTGTCTTAAATATTTTGCAAACATGTATGAACTGTTGCTAGTGCTTTGCGGGGTCCTGGAAGGAAAATTATTGGTACTGAATGCTGCTCTCCATCACTTTATGGCGGGGAGCTTCTCCTTGTCACCTCTGCTGAGTCTTTTATTCAACATGTCTCCCACCAGCCCAGAGGTATGGAGGGAAAGGCAAAGTCAGTTATCTGAAAGGATAGCAGCCAAGGGGACAGTAGCCCTCCCACTCAGCCTGTTAGTCCCTCCTGGCCATGGAATACTCTAAGTTGTCAACCCAAGTTAAAAGCTGGAAGAAAACTGGGGAATTTCAAGTCACTCTCCAGTGGAAACTGCCGAAGAGAACATCACCTTCTTGCCAAAGCTCATACTCACTCTTGCTGTTAAAGAAATTAAACCCTAATGCCAAATCATTGATGTTTATAATCATATACTCTGAAAAAAAATAGCTTCTGTTAACTTTAGGAAGAACTTCCTTGCATTAGGTATTTAGGAAGACGTTTCAAAACTGACATTAAAAATGACTGGCTGACATTGCTAAAACTGCACTGAAGGGCAGAAGTGAACGCAATACATGAATGATGCTGTCTATCACATCAGTATTAATAGATAACTCTATGGGCTGCATGGAACCCCAGCAGTTTAAACATAGATACGCATACCGGGTCACCACCATGGAGCAACTCAACATGTATATTACTGTAGCTAGGGACGTTATCTTCTGCAGAAGAAAGCATGCTTGCTGTGAAATGCAGCTCTCCTTGCCCTTTCGATTTAGGTCACAGGAAAGAAGGACTAGTTCAAATAGGGACAGTTTCACAAAGAAGGCAACTTCACACCACACACACACCTATGCACGCACACACACACACACACACACACACACAAACACGCCCTTGAAACCACACCACAACCATCTTCACACTGACCTGGCCCTGTGAAGCCCTAATTCCGGTAACAGCCTTGGCTCACATCCACCCTGCCCAACCCGCTCTCCCAAGACGGAGTGAGCTGAGAAGTGTCTGTGGCTTAAAAGACACACCGAGAAAGACTAGTCAGCAGCATAGCAGAGCATTCAACTACGTGGGCCTTGAAGGGAGGTAAGTCAGGCCACAAAGAGAAGGCAGTTCTTCCCAGCTCACAGGCTTCATGTTGAGGGCTCCCGTGCTTCTTTCTTCATCATAGCCCTGGCAAAATAATTAGTTTTGTATTTAATATTAACAGGTGTAGCACATGTTTACCTTTGTGTCCAGTTTCTTAGTTCATATATGTCCACAGTTTAATATTTCACATGGACAAGTTATTACTTAAAATAAATTTAAGAATAAAAGCAATAATTTCAGTGTGTGTAATGCTATACTCTGGGCATTCTGTAATTAACCAAAGGTGACCTTACAGAATTAGGCACATTACTTTTTGCCATAGACTGGGAGAGGGACTCATAGGTGTCCCACCACAGGGTTTATAGGCATTAAATAGATTTTTACTCCTTTAGTGCTGTTGCCAGCCATTAGTTGCCCATGCCATTATTGCAATTAATCTCAATTAAACTCATTGGTTGACCAAAGTACACTTGAATGGAACTGGAGTTTTGTTTCTGGCATGAGGGCCCTATCTTGGGTGAGTAGATTTTTATTCATGTCCCCTCAGGAAAGGTTAACAGGAAACTAACCCAGTCTAGTATCTGCCATAGGCACAGTCTAATCATGACACAAGCTAAATCAAAATCAATATTTTCCATATTGTTTAGGCTGTAAAATAAATGACTGCACATTTTCGGGGGGGTCATTTAAGGTAATATATTATATACTATAATTAATAGTAATAATGGATGAATAGTCAATCATCAAGTGGCTGCATGAAAATAATTTTACACTGCCCATTGGTCAACATACACACTCCATTAATTAAAATAGTACAAATGTAAGATAAATAACAGAAAAAAAATCACCCAACAACACTTGATCTTTTCTTATGTAAATAATCAAAATCATTTTGATAAAATGGAAGAAAGCAGTTGATAATCATTACTATGCTGAATTCATACCTTCTAATTATGTTTCTATTTCCTCCAGGATTCCACTCTAATTATACCAAAGGCTCATTTAATTCCTTCAGGGAAAGTAATTGAAAGTAGTTCATTCCATAAACAGTCATTGCACTTTACTTACTATAAGTTAGAATTACTTTCCTTTATGTTTTGTTTTGATAAACACAAAATAAAACTTGAAAGTGCCAAATGCACACTCAAATAAAACTGTAGCTAGTGTTTAAAGGGTTGAAGTAAGGTAGATAGATAGCTCAAGCACCCAGAGACTAGATAGACTGCTCCCTCTTCTGGCAGATACATATAAAAAAAGAAGAGACAATAAGACTCTTCAGTGTACACTTAGGTTTAATCAATCAAAAAAACTGTACTATTACATTTACAACAGAATATAATTAAGTAACCAAGCCTCCAAACTGAGACCTTAGGGGAGAGATTTGAAGGTGGGTAACTGGACATATATTTCCTTGCTTCTAGTAAGTGGTGTTATTGTTCTAGCCCAGGAACACTTGAGAGGACCCCTGACCACTGCTCTTGCAGATAATTTCAATCAGGTGGTATTTTAGGTGGCTTGGAAGCGCTGTATGCATTGAGGGAATTTGCTTAAATACAATCAATAATTTTTCTTTTCTAATCCTTTGTGAGAAGATAAAGTTCACTTTCCCCTGAAGTTTTGTTTATTTAATTTTGCTTATCACCTAATACGGCTGATTTCTCATGGGCCAAGACAATGGCCCATGGTGCAAATGAGCTCATAAACCACTGATTTGGAATTTTAATTACTTTTTTCAGAGAAGTGAGCTGTAAAATCGTGTTTGTTTCTTAAAAGTTAGATGAACACGTTATGGGGCAGGAGGCGGGGATGGTCATGTTACTACTTGGAATGCTGTGCCAGGCCAAGGCTGAGGGAAAATTGCACTGCTGAAGATACTGCCTGCAAAAAGTAACTTCCTTCATCAATGGAAAGTGTGCTGTGTGGTATAATTATGAGAACAATAGGAGAAATCCCTAAAATATGAGCGAGCAGAAGGAAGGCGAGCTAACTAACCTGCTGCCTCCGTATTAGAGGAATGGAGAACTTCTCTATGAACACTGTCTTACTCTGGCAAACTCTCCCACCTTCTCTCCACCTCGCACCATCTAGAAACAGTGAGCACGTTGGTGCCCTCTAGAGGATCATCTTTGAAATCGCTGAGGTTTGAAGGTTGAGAGGTTTTCATTTCATGGTTTAGTCATAAGGAGAGGAAAATACCCGGCCTGGCGGGGTCAGCGAGCAGAGAGGTACCAGACAACAACAAACACCATATTCAAAGGGGACATGCAAAGCAATTTTTCTAAACAAATCAAGTCCTTCTTTCCAGGTGTGAAAATATCTGTTTTGGTCAGCTGACTTCTGGTTCACTACTTGGTCATAGGAGTCGGCTTTAATACCTCTAACACTCTTTGTGGTCTTGTTTCTCAAAAACAAAAAAGTTGAATAAGGGAAACATAAATGCCAAGTGATATGACTATTTTGTAAGAATACCCATTTGAATTCTGGAATACCCAATGGAATTCTGAGCCCAGATTTCAGAGCATTGCACAGGGCTCCGCTTCCACCGGTAAATATCCCTGCCCGTGAAGCAAGGGAGCCGGCCAAAATGAAGTAGCCATTTTACAGCAAAACACAATTTCACTGATAGGAATGTGTGCCCTACTTCTACGACTTTCAGCAAAAGCCTGGGAATTATAAATTTAGTAAACCATTCTAAAAATATCTCATTAAGATATTAAAATTCCAGATGATGTTAAATTATAGGACAGACAGTAAATTATAGTGAACTATACAATGACAAAGAAAAGTAGTATCATAGCTATAAGAGTGGTCACTATGACAGTACTGAAAAGAAATGTTGATGATGCAATTTTTAATCATTTTGACAACATTTTGTTCAATATTTGACATTCCATTAGAGTTTGCTTAGGTAAACAGTAAACATAAAAAGTAAAATGTGAAATAATATGACAAAATGCTCTGATTGAAAATCTCAATTTCTTTTAGATTTGTAATGATGATACCCATTTGATTCCTTTATAGTGAAAAAAATTATCATTGATTAATTGGCAAGTTTCTCAAAGACTTCTTTGCTGACCCAAATTTTTCAGTTGATTATTTTAGGCAGATCTGAGAAGTTTATACGTATTGATGAATAAATAATATATACACTTTGGTGTAGTATGAGAGGAGCGGGCGGGCTGTGGTCCCGCCACCCGACTCCCGGTCGTCGTACAGCTAGTTTATACCCAAAATAATTACACAGAAACTGTATTCATTTAAATACTGCCTGGTCCTTTATCTCCAGTCCCTTATTGGTTAACTCTCACATAGTAATTTAACCCATCTCCATTAATGTGTATCACCACTTGACTGTGGCTTTCTGTCATGAGTCTAACCAGCGGCCATCTCGGGGAGGAAAATCATGGCATCTGTCTGTCTGTCCTTCTTTCCAGAATTCTGTTCTATCTACTCCGTCCACCTAAGGGCTGCCCTATCAAAAGGCCAAGGCAGTTTCTTTATTCAACCAATGAAAGCAAAAGTAATATGGAAGGACCTCCTACCCATTTCACCCCCCCCTTTTTTTTTGTTTAAACAAAAAAAGAAAGGCTTTTACTTTAACATAGTAAAATTACATGTAACAAAACAGTTATCAAGTAAGAATTACAGTTATCATATTTTATCTATTATCATAACAAAGGAAAACTATAACTATCTATGTATTATTTAACTCCACCAAAGATTCCAGAAGGATATAATATTATCTAAGTAAATGAGAAGTAAGCAACTTTTAAAACTCTAGAAATCTTGTTGCCTGGACAGTCACCCAATGTTCCTCTGTACCATTGAGGCATCCATCTTTAGCCTACAGGCCCATAGTATCCAGTAGACATTTTTATGAAGCAGGAAATTTTAAAGGCAGTTTAGTCACTTTCTTTTGTATCCTGCAGAATGTCTCACAGACTCTTTCATGAAACAGGAACCCTGAAGGATCATCTCACCTTTAGGCAAGTTTAGTAGTCCTCTCTCTGTGGGTTCTTTGTGTCCAGTTTATGTAACAGTCCAGGCAAGAGCAGTTTTTTGCCTAAATGGCTAACAAACTCTTTGATGCCCATCCTCCTCTTGAAGTATCTTGGTGTTGCCAGGAGCAGATATGTCTCATTTTCATGAAAAACCCTAAGTTATTAAAACATTAAACGCCATATTCTGTAGTCTTTGAAAGATATGAAGAATGTTTATTTAACTGAAATATACCTCTATATATCTAGAAAATCTAACTAACATGACTACAAATTTGATTATTATAGATGATTATCTATTAACAACTTATATTTTCTAATTGTACATTACATTTTTAAATGAACTACACAATCACAATACCTTAATAAGATCAGAAATACATATACATATAACAAAATTGACCTTAAATTTATATCAATAAAGCAAAATCCATACCAATGCAAATTAGTAGGAGGTCCTTCTGTATTTCTGTTGCTTTCATTGGTTGAATAAAGAGACTGCCTTGGCCTTTTGATAGGGCAGAACTTAGGTAGGCGGAGTAGACAGAACAGAATGCTGGGAAGAAGGACAGACAGGCAGACGCCATGTTCTCCTGCCTGAGACAGACGCTGGTTAGGAATCTTTCCTGGTAAGCCACGACCTTGTGGTAACATACAGATTATTAGAAATGGCTTAAATCAATATGTAAGAGTTAGCCAATAGGAGATTAAAACTAATGGGCCAGGCAGTGTTTAAATGAATACAGTTTCTATGTAATTATTTCGAGAGTTAAGCTAGCTGGACGGACGGGACCCGGGAGGGACAGGACTGCAGCCCGCCTGCTCCCCCTCTCTTACTACACTTTGAAGACTTTTTAAAACTTAAAAAGATGCTCAAACAATAAACAAAGTATTAAATTGATATTTGACAGAGAGATGAAATTTATAGACAATTTTACAAGAATAATAATCTTTACACAAAATTGAATTGCTGCTCACTCAGTAGTAAAGAAGATGCTTTCATAGATACGGTTTTGATAAAATGGCAATTTATTGTAACATTCTAATTTCATTACAACTGAAAGTGTATAATAGAAGCTAATGAGAGAATGATTTAAAATTTCGCTTTATGTGAATAAAATATTACCTTGTCAGAGGGGAAATGTTGCATTTCATAACAATTTATTAATGAAGACACCAAATGACATAACTCACATTATTACCCATTAGACATCTAACATAATGGAAACTGTTCTGTCAAACTTCACATTTAAAGCATTTATGTATTTATTATTATCATTAAAAAACTTTCTGTGAGTTGAAATTCAGAGTTTTCCATTGTCACTTTGGACAATCTTTGTTTGTTTTTTGTTGTTTACCTTTTGTTGACACAGCAATGTCATGTAGTACAGGCTTATTCTGTAGCTATGGCTGGCTTTGAACTTCTGATTCTCTTGCTTGTGCCTACATTTTGGAGTTACAGATATAAACCAACACTTTCAGAGTGGATAGATAATTATAACATTTTACCTTTGCTTCAACTGTTATGGCTTGGGTAATTCATCTCTAAAGGCTCTGGGATCATTGGAAAGTGATAATAACTTCTCTGGGACCAAGTGAGAGTTCCCTGTCACGGGAACTGGCCTGAAGTGAGGTATTGAAACCACAGGTGATCCCATCTCTGCTTTGCTTACTCAGCATGAGATGAGTAGGACTTCTTTTTTTTTTCAAACCGTGGACTGAAACCTCCAAATTGTGAGCACAAATAAGCATTTTTCTTTGTAAATTGATAATTTCAATTATTGTAAATACATAGCTAATACAAAATTTATTATGTATAACAAATTGAATTTTTTTATTTCTCCTCAATATTGTAAAGAGGATTCCATGTTAAAATTGTTCTGAGGTATTAATCCGCAATAAAACAATCATGAATAGTATTCACTTGAACATTTCCCTTAAATAGTCCACTAACCTTCTCATTCCTCACGATGATGCAATAATGAGCAAACTTGAAATTTTCCCTAATCACCATAGAAGAACAAAATCTGAGTATAAAGGGTCCAGTTCATGCAGAAGCATGATTGAAAAGTAAAGACTTTTATTATTTTGTAATGACTTTTCCTTATTTTACATATAAATTGTATGCTGAAATTATTAGTATAAATAAGAACCACACAAAATTTTTCTATTTTTATCAAAAAAGGAACTTAAACCATACCATAGTTTTTCACCAAAGAAGAATTCTAACAAACTATTTGAAAGATTTTTGTGACCTGATATTTTTTTATCAAGGCCCATGCCCCCCCTCCACAGGGTAGTAACTTAATTATATAAAAATTAAATGTTTATTTTAGATTAATTTTTATCTCCATCATATTTCCAAGTCTTACATTTGCTGTAGCTTGTCATGACACAGCAATTTATAATTTTATTTTGTTTCGGTTTTTTGAGACAGGGTTTCTTTGAATTGCAGTTCTAGCTGTCTTGGGACTAGCTTTTGTAGACCAGGTTGGCTTTGAACATGAAGCAATCCTCTTGCCTCTGCTTCCCAAATTCTGGGACTAAAGGCATGTGCCACCACCACCTGGCTCAATTTATAAATTTTATAAAACTTTAGTTAGGAATTTCAACAACATTGATGCACAATACCTCAGCTGTTACTTTGACTTTGTGCCTCAAATAACATGAAATATTTTGGTGTAACACTTACCAAAAAGGGGAAAGATCTGTTCAACAAGAACTTTAAGTCTTTGAAGAAAGAAATTGAAGAAGATACCAGAAAATGGAAAATATCTCCCACGCTGTTGGATAGGTAAGATCAACATAATAGAAATGGCAATTCTACCGAAAGCAATCTATAGTTTGAAAAAAGAATTTGAAGAAGATACCACAAAATGGAAAGATCTCCCACACTGTTGGATAGGTAGGATCAACATAATAGAAATGGCAATTCTACTAAAAGCAATCTATAGTATCAATGCAATCCCCATCAAAATCCCAACACAATTCTACACAGTCCTTGAAAGAACAATACTCAAGTTCATCTGGAAAAATAAAAATCCCAGGATAACCAAAACAATGCTTTACAATAAAAGAAATTCCAGAGGCATCACCATCCCTGTCATCAAGCTCTATTATAGAGCTACAGTAATAAAAACAGCGTGGTATTGGCATAACAACAGACAGGTTGACCAGTAGAATCAAATCAAAGACCTGGATAATAATCTACACATCTATGAGCACCTGATTTTTGACAAATAAGCTAAAATTATACAAGGAAAAATGAAAGCATCTTCAACAAATGGTACTGGCATACCTGAATGTCAGCATGTTGGAAGAAAGCAAATAGATTAATATCTACCCCATGACAAAACTCAAGTCCAAGTGGATTAAAGACCTTAATATGAATCCAACCACACTGAACCTGATAGAAGAGAAAGTAGGAAGTAGCCTTCAATGCATGGGCACATGAGACCACTTCCTAAATATAACACCAATAGCACAGACTCTGAAAGCAACAATAAATAAATGGGACTTCCTGAAATTGAGAAGCTTCTGTAAAGCTAAGGACACAGTCAATAAGATGAAAAGGTAGCCTACTGAATGGGAAAAGATCTTCACCAACCCCACATCAGACAGAGGACTGATCTCAAAGTTTATACAGAACTCAGGAAATTATACATCAAAATTCTAAATAATCCAACTAAAACATGAGGTACAGATCTAAACAGAGCATTTTCAACAGAAGAATCTGAAATGGCTGAAAGACATGTAAGGAAATGTTTAACATCCTTAGCTATCAGGAAAATGTAAATCAAAGTGACTCTGAAATACCATCTTATACCTGTTAGAATGGCTAAGATCAAAACACCAATGATAGCTTATGCTGGAGAGGATGTGGAGTAAGGGGAACACTCATCCATTGTTGATGGGAATGCAAACTTACATAGCCACCCTGGAAATCAGTATGTCAGTTCCTCAGAAAATTGGGAGTCAATCTACATCAGGACCCAGCAATATCACCCAAAGGAGGCTCAATCATACTATAAGGGCATTGTTTATCTGTGTTCATAGCAGCATTATTTGTAATATCCAGAACCTGGAAACAACCTAGATGCCCCTCAACCAAGGAATGGATAAAGAAAATGTGCCATTTACATAATGGAGTACTACTCAGTGGTAAAAAAAACAAAACCAAAAACAATGACATCTTGAAATTTGCATGCAAATGGATGGAACTAGAAAAAAAAATCCTGAGTGGGGAAGATGAACATGGTATGTACTTACTCATAAGTGGATAGTAGGTGTAAAGCAAAGAATAATGAGCCTATAGTCCATGACCTTAGAAGCTAAGTAACAAGGTGAACCCTAAGAGAAACATGTATAGATCCCTCTGGGAAGGGGAAAAGGATAAGATTGTCTGACAAAATTGGGAGCACAGGTGTGGGGGAAGAAAGTATGGCAGAAGGAGAGGAGGCAGAGAGAAGGGGAAGGGGGAAGAGAACTTGAGGGAACTGGGATAGTCTAGATGAGAGAAGGACAGAGATGAAGATCAAGGAAAGAGATACTTTGATTAAGGGAGTCATTATGGGGCTAGCAAGAAGCCTGACACTAGAGAAATTCCCAGGAATCCACAAGGATCACCCCAGCTAAGACTCTAAGCAATAGAGGAGAGGGTACCTGAACTGGCCTTGCTCTGTAGTCAGACTAATGACTATTTTAAATGTTACCATAGAATCTTCATCCAGCAACTGATGGAAACAGAGGCAGAGACCTGTAGCAGAGTAGAGGGTTGAGCTCCTAAAGTCCAATTGAAGAGTGGGAGGAATGAGAATATGAGGAAAGAGGTCAAGACCATGATGGGGATACCCACTGAAACAGCTTACCTGAGATAATGGGAGCTCACCAACTCCAGAAGAACAGGGAAGGAACCAGCATAGGACCAAACTAGACCCTCTGAATGTGGGTAACAGTTGTATGGCAGGAGCAGACTGCAGGGCCACTGGCAGTGGCACCAGAATTTATCCCTACTGTATGTACTGGCTTTCTGGGAACCCATTATCTTTTGATGGATACCTTGCTCAGCCTAGATATAGTAGGGAGGAACTTTGACCTTCCCCAAAGCAATATGCCTTACCCTCTCTGAGGAGTGGATGGGGGTGGTATAGGGGGAAAGTCAAGGAAATGGGAGGAGGAAAAGGAGTGAGAATTAGGATTGGTATGTAAAATGAAGAAAGATAGTTTGTTTTCTTTTTTGAACAAGAATTGAAAAAGAAACTTTTAACAGCTAATAAATTGTTTTCTTCTGCCTGTTTAGTAACAAAAATTAGAAGAGAAATTTAAAAAAATCATAGCAAGAAGTTAAATGTATTTTGAAAATGACAGAGACCAGGTACAAGAAGCTATTTGTGAATTATCATTAAAATTGGCCATGTCTCCTTTCTTATCATCTCTCTCTGTCCACTAGCTCTCTCTGTCTGTCTGTCTGTCTGTCTCTGTCTCCCTTTCCCATCTTTAGCTTCCTACTTCCCTCACAGAAGGGAACTGTTGTTTTATTGTTGTGAATAACCTCTTCCACAATCCCAGCTGGGAGCTTGGCTCTAGTCCGGTGAAAGAAAAGTCAGTCTTGGTCTGCTCTTACCAATAAAAGGCACACCTTGCTATTCTGGGTTGAGAGATGAGAAGCACATGTGGAATGAAGCCGCACCACTGTGCGTGAACAATTAGGCTTTCACCACTGTTATCCCAATGAGAGTCGTTGCATTCATTTGATGTATTACAAATGTCTGCCCTTGGAAAGAAAAGCTGACATGTCTCTCTATGCTACCATCTGCTTACCTTACCATTTTTAAATGTAGAATGGTGTGAATGAGAAGCCTACTTTAAAAGGCTTTGAAACCTGTGCTGATATTCTTCAAGTTCTTATTGTTAATCGTTCAGCTCCTCAAGTTCTTATTGTTAACCGTTCAGCTCCTGAAGCTATACTTCAATGTTTCCCTTTTCCAAATTGTATAAAAGGATAGCTAGTTTCAAATTTTAGGGGACACTTTGTTAAGAAAAGCATCCCAGTGAAAACTGTTTCTGATTGTATCACTTAAGGAAGAGCAATCTAAACATAATTTGCTTAGAACTATTACTTATAATATTTTCAGGTATGTCACTGAGACCCAGATATATGATAGTTTTATGTCTGATCATCAATTCAGAAATGATAAAAGGTAGAAGAAAGTATAATTTTCAGTAATTTTTTTCTAACTTTAACTAAGTATGCTAATTGTAAAATAATCCAGAGAAGTCAGAGAGTTTGAGATTGACTGAAGAGATAAAATATTAATATTCAAGTGGCCAAGTGACCACAGGAAAACCTGAGATGCTTACCATAACCCACCCCAGTCACACAGAAAATGACAACTGGCTGAATGTTGATTTTACAATGCTTTCAAACATTAAAGGAGTAAAAATTTTATCTTATTTTAAAGGTTTATGGATATAGAAGGCAACTTTCTCTGAAGAGATATAGAAAGAAAACAAACAAAAACAGAAAATGGAAAAACTAAACATCATTAGTAAAAATATTAATAATTTGAGGCTCAAAATTTAAGAAAGTGAATTGAACAGTTCATTAAAACATTAAAATAGCTGTCGAGAACAGCCAAGAAATGTGTTTTAATTACCCAGTAGAATTGAACATTAGGTCATCTTTGAATTAAAAGTCACTAATGTAATAATAATTAATCAATGGCTTTAAAATCATATTTAAAATAGTCAAGATTTTGTTTAGGAATTCTGACTAATAGCATTTACTTTAAAGTAAGTTCAATAGTCAGGATATCATATTTGTTGTAGTAAACATTCACTGCCTTTATGGCTCAAGAAATTAATAGTTATATTACTGTTCTTCTCTGTTTTATGTTTTTCTGAGATTTTCACCAAAATCAACTATTAAGTTCTGGTTACAGCACTCTATAATTTCTCCAAAACACATCTCAAAAGTCTTCCAAATTCTTCCCGTCCAGCAGTTCCAAAAGGCTCAGTTCCACATAGTCAGGTCTTAGCATACTGTCCTGCTTCTCTGGTGTCAGCTCTGTGCTGGTTTCTCCACTCACTACTGTAAGACATACACGACAGAGACTACACAAGGGAAGAGGACTCAAGCTCTTGGTGTCAGAGGACCTCATGCTGTCAGAGGGATAAGCCTTTGTGGTGGGGCAGTCATGGTGAAGTAGCATGGACACCAGGATGCAGAGAAAGAGAATGTGGAAAGGATCCAGAGCAAAAGAAAAGCATTAAATTCCTAGGGATCTCCAACTAGGCCCTTCTTCCTCTCTGGAAATGCCCTCATAGACACAACCAGAGTGCACAGCATCCTAGGCATCTCTACATTCTATAATGTTGACAATGAAAATCAACCATCATAAGGAATATGCTCTCATTTATTTTCTCTTTGTCTGATCCCCCTCATTTGTGTACATAAATGAACACACTAGCCTAATAACATCACCACAAACACACATGTCCTGCTTTTCCAGTTTTCTCCATATCTTTTCCACATACTCTGAGGTCATGATGCAACTTTCCTACACAGAACCAAGAGAATGTTTATCCCCTGCCTTGTTACTCCTTAAATACATTTTCCTGTCATGCCAGGATTTTCAGGATTTCAGGATTTAGAATTTCAACACAAGAGGTTTCCTTCATTAAGCATCATGGGTTTTCAGTGATTGTCGTTTTTCAGGACTTCAGCATTTAGGATTGGTTTCTGGCACTCTTTACTCAGAATTACCCTAATCATTAGCTACTTTATTGTGTCCTTATTCAATTTATTTTATATTTACTTTTATCTGAGATGGGGTCTTGCTATGTAGCCAAGGGTAGAATCAAACTGGAAATGCACTTGTCTTAGCTTCTTCCCAAGTGCTGAAATCACAGCAGCACACCTACCTCACTTTTTTCAATGGATTATAATTTCATTAAGAAGGGTCAAGACTGACTCTTACTATAGCTCTGCCCTCTGAGTCTCCTCCCTGATCTACCACCAAAATCTTTACAAATCAAAATAAAGAAAAAGTCACATATTTATCACAGACAATATCTCTGCCTTGTGCAAGCATGGCTTTGAGGGTGACAGCAATGACCCCCAAGATGATGTTTTACTTCATTGCTGGATGCCTCTGCCTCCAGAGTGTCCTCGAGAGCATGAGGCAGAACTCCTATGTGGCCTATGAGACTCAAAGCAAGCGGGCATAGCCCTGAAGTTCCCCTTCATGATAGAATTGTCACCAGCTGGGACAGAATAACAAAGATCTGGTGAAGGCAGGAAGATGTATTTGGCCTCTATGAGTAAGGCATAGTGCTGACAGTGGTTTTTCTGATGGGAGGTGACGAGTTCAGGGCATGTTACAATAATGGAGCCAAAAGATTTTCCCAGGAGTTGGAATATGGAATTTGTGAGCAAGAGAAACTCAAAAGAACTCTGGTTAGTGTCCTCAGCAGCTTCCATAGTGGATTTCACTGAGATTGGGGAAATGAAAAGCAGTAAAGTTTGTTGGGCAGTATTGGTGGTTTACAGGAATTCTAAATATCAGATTCAAATGAAAGAAGTTGTATAAACCAATTCAAAGTACAGAAGAGAGCTATATATTGCATAAATAAATGTTAAGTTTATTTGAGATGCAGTTAGCACTATACATATTTGATGAGACGAACATGACTTAAGTAGACAGATAACTACAAGACCCCTGAGTCCTTTGAACACACTGTATTAAGAGATCTTAAAGAATTCAGTGCTTCCTAGATCATGGTTTAGTAAACTTTTGTTTTCACAGTCTTTTTTCACTATGGAAAAATTTTACATAACTATAGGTATATGAGTGTATTAGGTAGGTATGCAAATTAAATATTTGGTGATTGTATATCATAAATTATTTTAAAATAAGTCTTTGGCAAGTATGTAGCTTCATTGTCCATTAAAGAGAAATCAAATTTGCATTTTCATTAAAAAAATAGGTCTCAACTGAATATTTGTAAAGTACATAGAGTGTCTTCAAAGTTTTTTAGGGTTGATCCAAATATTGACTTTATAATCCTCAGTACTGAGAATGGTGTTTCAGAAAAGCAGATAGTACAACCTGGCAGAAGCATATTTAGGCCATCAGGAAATTCTGTCCTAATCTCTAAACCAAAATCCATATAAATACTTTTCTATGAAATGCAGGACTTTTACAATCAAATATCTTAAAACAACAGAACAGTAATGGGTTAACTGAGGAAACAGTAAGTAAATATGAAGAAGCCCTTGCTTTTCATAGTTAAGCCATGATGTTTTTCTAAGTGCATACATGCAAATGCACCACATGTGTCTGGGGTGCCTGCACAGACCAGAAGGAAGCATCACATCCCCTGATGCTGGAGTTACAGGCAGTGATAAGTTACCATGTGGGTGCTTGGAACCAAATCTGCATCCTCTGAGAGAGCAGCAATTGCTCTTATGTTGAGCTATCTCTCCAGGTCCTAAGGTAAATTTTTTAAAGTTAAAACTTTCTTCGTGGACTGTGGGTTGTTATCCTTTACTCCTATTATCCACTTATGAGTGAGTAAATACCAAGTTTGTCTTTCTGGACCTGGGTTACCTAACTCAGAATGATTTTTTTTCTAGATCCATCCATTTGCCTGGAAATTTCATGAGGTCATTGTTTTTTACAGCTAAGTAATACTCCATTGTGTAAATGTACCACATTTTCCCAACTTGATGTGCCATGCTTTGTTCAAGCCCATGGGTGGCCTGTCCCTTTATGAATGGAGACAGAGGAGGAGGGGATCAGGAGGAGGGTAAATGGGAAGAGGGGGAAGGGAACAGGAGAGGAGAGAGGGGAAACTGTGGTCAGTATGTAAAATAAATAAAAAATTTTAATTAAATAAAATTAAAAAACTTTCTTAGTGAGCATATAAGTTCTGGAAAATCTGCCTTTTTATTTTACAAAATTTCAAGAAATTTTGATGATTATTTCAATAGGATGGGAAGAGAAAGGGAAAGAGGGTAGGAGGGAAAGAGGAAGGGGGAGGAGCAGGCAAGAAGGGAGGAAGGGGGAGAGAAAAGGCAAAGGGAAGGGGAAGAAGGAAGGGGGGAAGGGGAGGAGAAAGGAGGGAGGGAAGGAGGGAAGGAGAGATAGAGAAGAGAGGGAGAGAGAGAGAGGGAGCGAGGGAGGGAGAGGGAATACTAGCCAGTCTATTCAGTGACTTTCAGTGTTTCTCCATCCATTTTCATGCTGTTACTACAGCCACGTCACCTGGATTCTGTAAGGAATTCCTGGCACACAGAGTTAGTAAAAAGCAGTATGTTTTGAGTCTCTTGCCCACCTCTTCCGCTGCCTTCAGTAGCAACACCAAGAAAAATCTAAGACACAGCACACTTTAGAAAGACCTGGGATAGGTTTGTGGAGACCCTATTCTGATAAAGAGATTTAGAATTATGCACTGGGGAATTAGACATTTTTGAAATAAACTGACTTTCCTTTTGAAAATCAAAAAGGTTCATTTTCTCACTATCTCTTCCTAAATTTGTTCACTTGTCCTTAGGCATATTCTGTTGATTCAAGTCACAGGGACGTCTCAATCCTTCCAGGTTCTCACCTCTGTCTCTGCCTTGGCCACATAGGGACTCTTCATCTACTTCCAGGACTCAAGTTACTGAAAGACATGACTTTAATTTGCTAGGGCAGGAGCTTCTTATTAACTAAAAACATATGTTTCTCTTTTTAATTTCAATTTGCTCAAGGGTGAAATAAAACAGTACTGTTTCACAATGCAATTAAAACTGACTTTCCCCCCTTACCCTCCCTTCTTTATTTCATAAAAAATATACAAAGATTATGAAATTCTCTTTCTGGGTCCACCAACAGTATTCCAACCTTCCATTTCTCAGGAATTCCTTAATTCTAGCAGATAGCTCCCAACTACTTTTTTTTTGTTTGTTTACTTCTGAGATTGTTAATTTAATTACATTTCTCTCTTCTTGCTTTCCTGCCGCTAAACCTTCCCGTATGCCCCTCCCTGCTCCCCTTCAAGTTTGTGGCCTCCTTATTCATTAATTATTGTTGCATACATATATGTATTTGTGTATACATGTCCTAAATATAACCTGTTGGGCCCATATCATGTTACTCTGCATGTGTGTCTCCAAGGCTAGCCATTTGACATTGGACAACCATGATCTTCTATGGGGAGAATACTTCTCCCTCTCTCAGTTCTATTCATCTGCCTGCCTGCAGTTCTTTGTGAAGAGCTGAGGCTGTTTTTCATTTATTTCTTACAATGTGGTCACTGCTGTGCCGGTGATATTGTTACATCACAGAAAATTCTCCATGCATGGTTCTGTACTGCAAAGTCTGTCAGCAACAAGCTCTGCTCATATACTGTATATGGCAACTTTCCACACTAATGTTTCCGTGCTAATACATGTACACATATATGCTTAATGCACACTGATGGGGTACTGTTCTAGGCTTTGAACAATTTAACTCTCCCAGCAATAATGTATGGTAATTCCCGGAAACCGTCTTTGTTAGTACTGCTGGTCTTTCCATGCACCCATTCTCAGAGGAGCTCAGTGATATGCATTCTGGTCATAATTTGCATTTGTCTGATATTTGTTTATTTAGTACCTTTCAAAAGTGGACACAAAATTCACAAACACAAAGTTAACTACTTTAAAATGTAGAGTTACTATACCCATGGGGTTGTGCAATTGTTGTCTGTATTTAATTTCAGAAAATGTGCGACACTTCACAAAAAAATCCATGGGAAGAATTATGATCAACCACTGGACTTCCCTTCCCTTCCCTTCTAGTGATTGTTGATGTGTGCACATATCTATGGATTTGCTTCCTTCACAGATTACATGTAATCATACAATGTGTGTTCTTTTTTCCATGACTGTTTCACTTGATAGAATGTTCGAGGTTTATTTTCAATGTAGACTTTGTATTTTATTTTTGTTAATACCTTAATAATAGTTTTTCCACTGTTTTTGTTATATACCCCAACCAGACAAGGTCTCATCAGGTATACCAGGTTGGTCTTACACTCTCACATAACCTGCCTCAGCTTAAAATGTCCTCATGCAAAATGTTTTGTAAGATGCAGTTTGATTATGTTAGGGTTAATATCACGCGGTGAAATTCTAGGCATTTGAGGAGTTATTTCAGTTTTATAACTAACTTCCAAATCTTCCCAAAGTTGTTTTGTTTTGGCTTTTTGAGAAAGGGTCTTTCTGTGTAGCCCTTGCTGTCCTGAAACTCTCTGTAGACCAGGCTGCAATCAAACTCAGAAACTGAACTGCCTGTGCCTCTTGAGTGCCAGGATTAAAGGGGTGTGCTGCCACCACCACCCAGCAGGGGTTTTAATTTTTTAGATTCTTGCCAAAAACAGTGCATGAGAATTCAATAGCTCTAAAATACTATGTGTGTTTAATCTCACTGGCTTTTGTAGCTTCAGCCTCTCATTGAGGTTCAGTGGCATCAAGTAAGGCTCTCAGTTCATCTTCTTGAAAAATATAATGACAAAGAGCACTTGCACTTGGTTGGTTATTAATGTCTTTTCCTGTGAAGTGTGGTTGCAGCTCTAGCCAAATACACAAACACTGGAAACAGCCTGAGTTTTAATCCACAGAAACCTATAAAAAACCGATATAGTCATATATTGGAATTACACGTAGCAATGGATGAAGAATCAGATACTAATACAGAAAATGCCATAAATATGTCCCCAACACCATGCTGAGTGACAGCAGTATATAAAGAGTACTGGTTGCCACATTTTTTAAAATTAAAAAAAAAATCTTGGTCAAAAGATTTTCTTTGGGTTAAAATCAACAAAAATTTCTTGGAAAGAAAAAGAAATGTCCCTGCACTTTCATATAGTTCTGTATCTCAGTGAAAATATGATTGCTGATGTGTCAGCAATTCATACACACTGCTCTTATTGTCAGAAATGTATAACTTACAGTCAGTAAATAAAATTAAACTAAGCTTATATTGCAATTAATATTATGAGTGCTAGATAACTTAGAGAGAGGCACACTGATGTCTGCATTAATCAAATGAGAAAAATAAGGTGAGAAAACAATAGAGGGAGGGATTTTACAAAGGTAAAACAAACTCAATTCAGAATAGATTGTAAATAGATGTTACTTATAAAATATTTCAATAAATATTGGAAATATTTTATCAGATGCTGAGGAAGGATCATACATTTTCAACTTAGAGCAAATTCTCCACTTTTCTAAGGATGTAGTATAATTTTATAAAATGTTCAAAAAGAAAATAAAGCAATATGGTCTGTGTTCTGTGACTCTGGGTTACTACTCTATGATGCCTCTCTAGGTATTTAAGATATTATTGAAATTCTAACATGTGTGAAGGTATATTTAGTGCTTTAATAAATAACATCTCTAGACCCTAGAGTGACTTTCAAATTTCTAGCTCATATTCATAAAAATAAAATCCTTTTACCAATATTGGTAAGTCTGACTACATTATTAGTAACAGAAAGTGTTTCAGTTTAGCCTTCATTCACAATGGTTTAATCTGGCAGGACCTGGAGGAACACTCCTGTAATCTTAGTACTTTGGAGGTGAAGGCAAGAGAACAAGGATTTCAAGGTCATATTCAACTACAAAGCAGGCAGCCTGGTCTATAAGAGAGAACTGTTCTAATTAGCCCTTTAAGGGATGAGCATCTTAATTGACTGACTGCTTTAGATGATACCCTTCCACAAAACAATAAAATTGTACTCAGCAGCAGCTGCACAAATATTAATAGAATGTACATTCATATATACGTGTGTGTGTATCTGTGTGTGTGTGTGTGTGTGTGTGTGTGTGTGTGTGTGTGTGTGTGTGTGTAAGACTCCCATTGTGAGAGTGAGGGAAGACATGAGAGGAGTTGGAGGAAGGACACTTGTGAGTGGCTGATGAGGAAAAATGTAGGAGAAAAGTGGTATAATTATATTTTAATTTAAAGTTTTAAGCAAATAATAAAGAAATACATTAAAAATAACAATGTGTGTGATTTTATAATTGCATACTTTTGTCTAATTTTTCATGGCCAATGAATATTAATAATTATAGTCAGAATTGATGTTCATACACATAAATCTTTGATTTTCTAATAGGTTTACTATTAAATTTGTTCAGAGGGAATGTTCATTTTGCTTAAAGAACAGAGTACTAGTGTGAACTGGTCTGCAGTTCAGAAACTGAAACATTTTGGATGCAGCTAAAGTCCAATAGACAGCAGTGAAATGCAGAGCATATGCTGATTGTGGAATCTGCACAATTGCTTTCCCTGGTAATCTGTTAATGTCAATGAAAACTCAACGAAACTGTAAAAATCTCTTCGGAATCATACGTGTTTCATGTATAGCAAATTTCTATAAGAAATGTTCCAAATTCTTTTCACAAAGGTGCTGCAATGATGTGGGATGATGACTTCCCTGGGGTCACATGAGCAAGTTTGTGCTGCTTCGTTCCAGTGTGGAATCCACATGACTCCACAGTGCTTGTGTGGAATCTCAACCCATCTCACGGCTGGGGATTTTCTTGAGAGACGGTGCCTATTTTCAATCAACCCATGAAAAAGTGAAGAAGTAGCAAAAAAGACTCCACAAGAGATGGCAAGGGAAGGGTTAGCCACCTAGACCCCACTGCTATAGACCTGTGGTGAGGCAGAATACCACAGAAGGCAAAAGTATGGCAAAGTGCAGCTGCTCACGTGAGGCAGCTGAGAATCACAGTAGGAAAAGAGACAATACTGGACGACAAGCAGTATCTCTCCAGAGCTCTTGACCATGAGACCATTTATTTCAATGAGATCTTACCTCTAAGTTTTCACCACCTACCAATATCCCATCAGATAATGAGATCAATCCACTGACAAAGGAAAGTGTCATGATACAAGTGTCTTCTTGAAGTCCCACATCTAAACTAGTGCACTGGGAATCAAGCCTTCAAAACATGAGTCTTTGGGAGACTTTTCGGATCCAAATCATAATAAGGGGAACTGAAATATTAACTGCATTGCAATGAGAAGATACCAGAGGAATTCAGACTCTGGTAGGTGTGATGATCAGAATTATTTCTGTCATCTATCATAGTTTTCATTGAGGTCTCTCGTGAAATGATAACTCCAGCCAGTTGTGTTATAGAGAGATAGTTGTCCATTTATCTGAAAACAAAGCAGAACATTTGAAGTTATGGGCTTCCATTAAGCAGCATAGCCCAGAAGCTACTATATACACACCGTGACTGAAGTACTGCATAGGAGGTGTGATATGTGGCTACTGACATGGTATTTGAGTTATAATGCTTGTAACAATTCTTTCAAGTCACACTTTGTTTTCCTCAGAGACAACACTTTCCTCATCTACATGAATAGATTTGGTGTGACAGAAATTCAGCTTGAAGATTGGGTGTGAACTGTTACCTCCTCTGGGTTATGTGTTGGTGACCAAGTCCTCTGGTAGGGAAGCTGTTCTGAGACGTGTTGGAAACTTTAGGAGATTGCTAAGAACAGATTCTGGAAGGTATGCTGTCCCTCACCCCCCCACACTTCCTCTTTGTGGTCTGTTCTGAGGTAAACAGCCACCCTTCATCATAGACTATTGCCACCTGTGTGTTTTTACCAAGTTTATGAGGCCAAACCATGGCTAAACCCTCTGAAACTAAGAACTAAACAATAAAACACCTAAACTTTTTTTCTAAACAGTATTTCTCATATAATTGGCTGCAAGGACATATATATAATACAAGAGTCCAAGGAAGTTTGTTGTGGGATTCCCCTCTGTATGCTTTGAATATGTTTTATTACCATTGGTTAATAAAGAAATTGCTTCAGCCTATAGCAAGGGAGAATATAAGTAGGCTAGAAGAAATAGAAAGAGTAAGCAGAGTAAAGGAGATGCTATGTAGCCACTGAAGGAGAAAGATGCGAGCCGCCAGTCAGAATCTTACTGGTAAGCCACAGTCCTGTGGCAGTACACAGGTTAATAGAAATGGGTTAATTTAAAATGTAAGAGTAAGCTAGTAATATGCCTAAGATATTGGCCAAACAGGTTTGTAATTAATATAGTGATTATTTGGGTCTAAGTGGCTGGGAAATGAACAAATGGCTTCTGTCTACAAAATGGCATGCCAACGTGGGCCAAGTACATTCACATAAAACCTGAGAGAGCTTGGAAAGGAATTATAAATAAAAAAGAACAGACTTTAGCATAGCTTCTTGGTAGCTGTCTTTTTTTTCTGATGGGCTTTGTTTGCTGGTAGCAAGCAGGGGCCCTGTGGCTCCTTTAAGAGGTCTTCCTGACTCAGCATTGGCAGCAAAGGCTGCATAACTTGTTTAGGGGAGGGCTTCCTAGTTCATTCTGGCATGAAAGACTCTGGCTCTTTCGGGAGGTCCAGCTACAGAGAATTTGAATGGGGTTTGTGAGCAGAGTGCTACAGGTTGATTGATGGCAAAGTGAACCTTGCTGTGTCCCTAGAGCTGTGGCAGAGAGCATAGCCCTTATAACTGGCAGTAAACATACCTCTGTCATGTTGGACTAGGCAGAACAAGCAGGCAGGGCCACAGAGCTGGTCCTCGCCACACCTGCTTAGCATTACAGAAAAAAAGGCATTCTTGGTCAGAAAATGATTAAAGATACACAATAAAGCCAGATTCAGATGAAATAAAAAAAAACTCAGAATAAGTCACAGTGAGTTTAAAGAATGTGTTTAGGCTTGAGAGAGAGATGAAAAAGAGTATAGACCGTTATAAAAAGAAAATATAAAAGTAAATGTTTTTAAAGAATAAAACAAAATCTTTAAAGAGACAGAGTACAGACAGTCATAGATTAAAGGAAAAAAAAGCTGTGGATTCCTTACCAGCTAATATGGTTTGATTAAACAAGACCTCCGGAAGCAAGGGCCAAGATGGTCTAACATCCATGACAGCTTCAGGACTGCTGACTGAGATAGACCTAACTCACAGGATGCCGCATGAAAAACCTAATAAACAGCATCTTCAATCAGCAGGAAGTAGCCTAAAGGACAATGCCCAAATTCCCTAAATGATTGTTTATAAATGTTTTTTTTTTACATTTAAAGGGGAATATGCTACAGAGATGAATATTTTGCATTGGTATAAATCTTGGTTTATTGATACAAATTTAAGGTCAATTTTGCTATATGTATTTTTTTGCTCTTCATTAATGTATTGTGTTTGTTCAGCTCATTTAAAAATGTAATTTATAATTAAGAAATACAAGATAATTGATAGTCTTCTAAAATAGTCAAGCTTGTAGTCATCTTAGTGAGGTTTTCTAGATGTACAGAGATATATTTTAGATGGATAGTTATTTTTCAAACCTCCCAAAGACTAACAGAATGTGGCATTTAAAATATTTTAAGAACTAAGGACTTTTCATGACAATGACACATACCTGCTCCTGTAGCACCAGTCTACTTCAAGAGGATGATGGGCATCTAAGAGACTTCTTTTGGAGATTGTTAGCCATTTGGGGAAGAAACTGCTCTTGCCTGGACTGTTTGATGGTATGCTGTACAAACTGGAAATGTAGGGCCCACAGAAACATGACTGCTGAACTTGCCTGAAGTTGAGACAGTCCTTCAGGTTTCCTCCTTCATGAAAGAGTCTGCCAGACGTTCTGCAGGATACAGAAAAAAGTGGCTGACAAACTGCCAATAGAGGTGAAACAGTCTTTCAAATTTCCTGCTTCATGGAAAAGTCTGCCAGTTATGATGGGCCTGTAGGCTGAAGATGGATGCCCCAATATTACAGAAGAACTTTGGGTGACTGTCCAGGCAGTGAGATCTCACTGCCAATTCTAGAGTTTTGGAAGTTGCTTATAGTGCACTTCCTGTTTATTTAGGTAATATTATATTCTTCTGGGGTCTTTGATGGGGTTGAAGACAGTTTTAATTATCCTTAGTTATAATAATAAATTAGATATGAAACTTTAGACTCATAAAGAAATATTGTAACTGTAATTCTTGCTTGATACCTGCTTTGTTATATGTAATTTTACTATGTTAAAGTTAAAACCTTCCTTTTCTTTAGACAGAAAAAAGTAGATGATGTGGGATTACCCTCTGTATGCTTTGAATATTTTTTGTTACCTTTGGTTAATATGGAAACCGTTTTGGCCTATGCCAGAATTGAATGTAGCCAGTCTGGAAGAGATATAGAGAGAAAGTAGGTGGAGTCAAGGAGAAACTATGTGGCCACTGAAAAGGAAAGATGCCAGATGCCAGCCAAAATATTATCAGTAGGTCATAGCCCCATGGTGATACACAGATTAATAGAAATGGGTTAATTTAAGATGTAAGAGTTATCTGGAAATATGCCTAAACTATTGGCCTAACAGTGTTGTAATTATTATAGTTTCTGTGTGATTATTCCAGTCTGAGCATCCATGAAATGGACAAATGGCTTCTGCCTACTGAAGTTCATCCTAGAATCAAGCTTATACAAAGAAGGCTCTTTGGTCCTATTCATACTAAGAACTAGACTCACTGAGTAGTCATTTTAGGAGATGATTTCTATGGCACTGCTTTTCCAAATTAGGTAGGAACAACCCAGACTGAGCCTTTAAGTCTTCTCCTTTTTCAGGTCATAACCTTCTCTCAGCACTTGTAAGTCTCTCGTAGAGTTCCTTGGGGCTCTATGGTTCTCCTCCCAAATTTCTCCACATTCCAAACATCCTGTGCAGATAGTACTGCCATGTTCTCTGCATGTTTCCTTAGATTGTGCCACAGACCAACAATGTGAATTTTATTCTTATTTCTGACTAGCTCTTGAACCTTGATTTTCCTAATGGAAATTTGTAGAAGGTAGTTGTGACAAGAATCCAGTCCCAGATTGCCAGTGAAAGCACCAGGTGTGGTGTCTCCCCCAGACACATACTAGCAAGGACCATGCTATCCTGTTAGGTTTCACTTGAGCTGATTGAAGCTGTTGGCACAGACTAACGTCCAGGCCCAAGTCCCCCACCTGTAGTAAATGTAATCTTACCTTTTGTTTCTCTCGTCTGTCTACCCTTAAGGCTATTTCCAGCTTTCCTATGAGGAAGAGGGGACAGGGCTTCTGGCCTTTGGTGGTCAATGATTTGTGCTGCTGCCATATCCCCTTATATCAGATTGGTCACTTTGTGCAGGGACGTTAGCTTGGATTGAACCAACATTCCAATGTGTTTCTGCCTTACTGTTATAGGTAGTTGTCTGCTTCTTGCCTTGGATGCTCTTCACTGGCAGCTGACTATGATCCATCAATTCAGCCCCCTCAGGAGCTCTCATTCACAAGCACTCTGAAAACTAGTACCTTAAGGTGGAAACCCATGCCTTAGAAAATTGGACATCAACAAGATCTCCTTGACAGTAATATCATTATTCCCATTCAACCTGTAGACATGGTGTTATTCTGAAATGCAAAATGAGCCCATCTTTAACTTATAACACTTATCACAGAAATTTGATCTAAGAAATATTTCTTCAAAGAAATGCTTGTTACATTTAAAATATTTGAATTATCCTCCCAACATCCTTAATATAGCACTTACTTTCAATCACCTTCTTTCTTTCTTTTTTGAAAGCTGTGAGGAGTATTGTGGGTGTGCGTATGGGAATGGGAGTTTCATTTACCTAAATGAACCGTGTCTTTGAGGCAGAAGCAGTGAATTGTCTTTGTAGGAAGAGATATTAAAATTTTTCAATTTAAAAGATGATAACTAGAAAGATGATATTTATTGCTTTGCAATTAAGCTAATAAGTATATATACAGTATAATTTTAATACAAAACTCTATATACAGTAGGTGCTACTATTTGAAGCTTTCGCATTCATGGCTCTGAAGACAGAGCTCCTAGAGTCATGAACTCTTCCATCATGGAGTCTACATTCCTTTAGCTAATGACATCTTACAGCAGCTGATCTTACTACCCTATCGAGACTGTAGTTAGAGCTACAGTATTGACCCACAGACCTGGCTAGACAGGCTTTAAACAAAAGAAAGCACACTAACAATCGAGAGGCCTTTCTGTAATTATTACAACCAGAAAAGCTTCCCAATGAAACTGAAGGCCCTTTGAGCTCCTAGAGTGGAGAAATCAGAGACAGGAGATAAATGGTGTTGAAAACAAAAAGAAAATACAGAAAATTGAAATGAAAATGAAAACACACGAGAGAGTATTACACATTTATTTTTACTTAAGCCAGTACAAAGCATACCACACAAACTGGAGGACACCAGCCTCAAACAACCAAGGTAAGGAGCTTCATTATGACATGATGGAAGACAGGATTCAATTCTAATTATTTTCTTACATTGTATACTCCCCTTTGCTCTGTTTGATAAATTAGACAAGTTACTAGAAACAAGCTAAAAGAAGGATGGGGGAAAAGAGGATTTAAGAAAACTTTTGCAAAATGATGAACTTTTATTTGAAAGTTTTATTTGAAATGATAAAACTTTTATTTATTTCATACATATACAATGTATTCTATCCATCTTCCTCTACCTTCTCCCAACCCCCAAGAATCTTCCTAGAACACCTGGATCCCAAATTTATGCCTTTTTTCTTATGTTTATTTCTTTAAACCACAATTAGTGCTGCTCATGTGTGCATGGGTTTTACTCATGTACGGGGACTCAAGAAATCTACTACTGAGCACATTCCCAAAGAAAAGTGACTATTGATCACTAGCATGTTTAATAATAGCTCTAAATAATAAGTTCACTGGAGGAAATGGGTAGTTATTGTTTTCAATTTACATTTATCATGTATAAAATCTGCATGCTAACCAAAGTGAATAATAAGTCTAACCAAGACTAGTAAGGTAGAGGGGCAAAGAGCCCAAACTATTAAGCACAAAGACAATGGGCTTAGTTTTATTTTGTTGATGATTATGGATGTGTTTATGTATTCACGTGTGTATGTACATATCTCATGCTTTTACATGCACACGTGTGTGGAAGCTGGAGTACAATGTCAGATGTCCAGCTCCCCAACTCAGCTAGCCTTGCTGGCCAGAAAGCCCCAGGATTCACCAGTTCCTGCCTGCCTAGTGTTGCGATAACAGGCAAAAGCTGCTGTGCCCAGCTTTTCATGTGGATGCAGGAGTTTTGAACTCTAGATGCATGCTTTTATGACAATCATCTTATTGACTAAGGCATCACCCTAACCCCTTGTTTAGTGTTTTCATACATCCTGCTGAAGTGTTGATCTTGTGCTTTGTGATTTATCTGCAGCAGGAAGGAGACAGGTAAAGTTCTTGCCATAGAGTTTTCATGTGGGAGCAGGGAACAGAAAATGACCATATAAACAAATGATGTGTTCTCCACTAATGAGTGTGATCATAGCCCCTCTGACCCAGCTCCTGTGTGCAAAGCTTAGACTGAAGTAATCAGAACTCCTAAGGTCTCGTTCCCTAGTCAGAGTTGGGGAACAAGGCTTGTAAGTTCTTGTAACTTTAAAAGGCCCTGTCTCAAAATCAGATTGAAGTTCTTAAATGTTTGTGATATTTTTATTTCTATACATGCTTATAAATCCTGATCAGATATTTATGTTAATCTTTAAATGTATTCCCAACTAGCTACCTCTGCTTTCCTGTTGGTCAGGCCATGTTTGTAAAACATTGGTGTATGCATCCAGCTAAATGCTGAGAAATGCCCACTATGCTTTCTTAGAATGTTTATTTGGGTGTACTGTACACGCTTGGGCCAGGGAGACTTCCATTCTAAGTGATGAAATTTCTGACATTCTTCTGTATTAATTTTGACTCTGGAGGCCATAGTAACAGAAATTAAGATTTTATAGAACTTTTTTTCAACTTGTATAAAATAGATGGACCATAAACAATTATACCTAAGGTAAAATGTGATAATATCAAAACTAAAATCTAATCTCAATGGATGGTGATCTATGTACAAGAATTGATGAATTTCCCCCTGTGAAAAATCCACTTCTGTATTTATTTAGTCTTAATGTTCTAGACAATATGTAGATATCTCAATGATATGTTCAGCACTGTAATGAGAATATAAAAAACTGTCTGTCTTTGTTATTTCCATGCTGGTTCTGGTGAGTTTTAAGTACCCCTTGCCTTAGGTATCAATAAATGTGTACTTTCCACAGTTACAAACAATCAGAAATATGTTAATGTGCAAGGGAAGTGTTTGGTGCATAGGAAAACCCCTGGAAAGAGGAATATCTGCTAAGACAAAAACAAGTGAAACCCAGTTATCCTTCTTTGGAATATTTAGGAACATTTAGAAATATTTAAAATTATCTTCTTCCCACGCCCAACACAAACTAAACTAGATTTAAGAACATTGTTAACTAAAATTTAGAAATACAAACACATTATATTTTCTGAAATAATTTTAAAGATTTATCTTTATTTGTGAATATATATGGATGTGTGAATAAGTGTATGTTCTGTGAGTATATGAGTGTGAGAGTGCACGTGAGTGTGACTGTGTGTATATGTGAGTATGTCTGAGTGTGTGCATGTGTGCATATGTGTGTTACATGTCTGCGGGTGCCCAAGGAGCCCCAAATGGATCATCACATCCGTGGAACTAAAGTTACAAAGGATTGTGAGCCCTCTAACTTGTGTTTTAAGAATAGAACTTCAATGCTCTTCAGGACTAAGTATTCTTCACCACTTAGCCATTTGCCCAGCCCATCCACCTCTTTTTCTATTGTCTTGCTATCTTTTTTCCTTCTTTTCCCAATGATTTATTTTGAAACAAAATGTTTGCTATGAGTATATGTGTTAGCTGTGTGTGTGTTGATGTCCAAGGGGATGTACGATGTCCTGGGACTGGAGTTACAAGCTTTTTGTTTGATATGAGTATATGTGTAAGCTGTGTGTGTGTTGGTGTCCTCCGGGGAGTGTAAGACGTCCTGGGACTGGAGTTACAAGCTTTTGTGAGCTCCCAGATGTGGTTTGGGAACTGAACTCTGATCCTCTGCAAGTGCAGCAAACACTCTTTACCACTTAGCCATCTTTCCAGCAATAAAAATATGTTCTTAATTATAACTCACAAACCAGACCAAGCACATGCCAGTTAAATTTTTCACTTAAATTTTGATAATCCAATGAGACATAATTCATAATAAAAAAACAATGGAAAGCTGACTAAATAAAAACAATGAGTGGATAATTAAAGCGTCAGAAGAATGTTCTCTGAGAGGTACAGTAGGGTGACAGAGTGTCCTGTAGAGTATCCTGAGAAGACCGTTTCCTAGCTTCATTGCATTCATAATATTCAAATGAACACAAAAGCTTCTGTACCACTATAAAGAATGACTTCAATCAAGAAACCACAAATGTACTTCAGGGAAACTTTCCAGCTCTAAGAGATGCCATACCCCCTCACCCCCCCATTAACACTTCTGGAGAGCTGCATTGGACAATGTTACCCTTGTTCATGACTTAGTCAATGAGTTTCAGTAATGACCATCATATAACACTGTTATGTAAGCAATAAAGAAACAAAGAAATAAATTCAAGAGCATCACATAAACACAGACACACATGCACACACACGCACACACACACACACACACACACACACAGAGAGAGAGAGAGAGAGAGAGAGAGAGAGAGAGAGAGAGAGAGAGAGAGAGAGAGACCATCCTAACAATAAATGTATTTTCTTTAGGACAACAAAATCTTATGAATTCTGGGTTAGAGAATATGAAACAGGGTGAGTACCTTACCAGAATCCTCTTCTCTGTGATTGTTTACTTTATATTACATGCTCCTTCAGGAAGGAGGCAGGATCTGCTCCATCATTGATTTCTTCTTTCTACTTCATCCTTTGTAGCACCAGTCTGTTGATGAGGGCTGTTCGTTATTGCTGGCCACTCAGACCCGATATAATCACACAGAAATTATTTGCAATACTGTTTGTCCAATACCTTAAGCATATTTCTAGCTAGCTCTTATATCTTAAACTAACCCATTTTCCTTGATCTGTGAATCACCACAAGGTCATGGCCTACTGCCAAGGTTTCAGCGGGCTCCAATGGAGGCGTCTGTCTCCTTTGGTGGCTACATGGCTTCTCACTGACTCTGTCTACTCTCTCCTCTTCTATCTGCTTGGAATTTCAACCTTGCCCTATTCTGCTAAGCCACCGACTGAAATATCTTTATTTATTAACCAATAAAAGCAACACATAGACAGAGGGACATCCCACACCAATCTTCCCTTTTGCTTGGAACCAAGCATATCAGTTTGAAGTTATATTGTTGTGGGGGGCTGCATTCAACCTCTTCCTTTTCCTTTCCCTTTCTGCTGCTTGTGAGACCAGGAGCAGAAATGTACATGGGACATTGACTGAGATTGGTCCTGGATAGGGAGATGAGTCACAGCAGCAGGTGCCAGGAGAAGAACACACATAGATAGAGCTCACATAGATAGTTTCATGGGGACTTAGTGCTACCCACATTCCTCCTGGGATTGGAAGCCAAACTACAATTTCTTTTCTCCATGGAACCTTCAAAGGTTGTTCAAGTCTTAAATGAGTATTAACTCTTTTAAATGAGTTGGTATCTAAGTGACAAATGATGTCATGGTTACTATCGCCTCCATTTTCTCCATGTGTTTCCAAAGCAACAGCACAGTCTACTGAAATTAGGCACACCTACTGTGGGTTGCCAAGCCAGATGCTGGACAGTGGAACCCTGCTGAGTGTGCCAACTGTAGCAAGGCAGGACTGGAGCTGTTCCCCCCCTAAATCAGCCTGGCCTTCTGAGCTCCATAGGGTCAAAGGCCATGTCACCTTAGAGTCAGTTAAGCTTCTGTTTCTCCACCAAAGGACTGACTGCTCAGAAATGTGACTGGCGGTCTGTTAAACTAACTTAGAGACTTGAAAAGTTCCCACCCCCACTGTACTACTTCCTCCCTGCACTTCTTTCTTGTTGCTTTGGTGTTTGAATTGGTTCAGTCATTAACATTTGCCTGTCTTCAATCAGGTCTGCAAATGTAAATTAGGCACATTTCGTCCCTTGCTCATTTGTCCTCCCCTCCTTCCTCACTCTAGCTATATAAACTAGCCCCTTTTCTTCTATGAACAAACTGTCCCAGACATGTTCTCCCAGATTGCTCCACTGCCACAGCTGGGGAGGTGTTCCCCAGTTTCTCTACCTCCTGAGACTGCCAGTGTGCAATGACCATCAGGACAGGTGACCCACAACTTATGTACTTGTGATTCCTTCAATGACTCCTCTCCTGCAGCTGGGTTTGGTGAGTCCAGTTAAAACCAGTGATAATGCACATGGACCCATAGGTAAAGTGTTATCATTTATAAAACAGGGTGACCCAAGGCCAGTCCTACAAGGGGCAGCAGTTCCACAAAGGTCAGTGGTGGGCCATCCCAGGCATCGGTGGGTCAGATAGATATGCCATTCAGAGGGAGCTTAGGTATAGAGTTTATTTAGTTGGTTATGGGGGGGAGGGAAGGGGAGAAAGAGGGAAAGAAGAAGGAGTAGAGGAGAAGAGAGAGAGAGGCAGAAGAAGCCTTTCCAAAAGAAAGGCAGACAGAAAGAGATCAAGAGCAGGCTGGAGAGGAGGCAGGAGATCCATTTGCCTCAGAAGGAGGGGAGGTTGGGAGTGAGCAGAGCTTGTCTCTTAAAGAGACAGGGTACCCAGGGGACAGACCAGGACAGCAGATTACAACATTCCCGCCTTCCCTTATAATAAAAAGGCAGGGAGTTAGGCATGGCAGGTTGAGGGAATAGGACTAGTGAGTTTTCAAAACTGCCTGTTTATTTGTGGGCATTGAGGTCTTTCTGGGGGGAGGGGAAAACTGGAGAAAGATGGATGCTGGTCTCATCCTGGAGTAGCTGGTTGCTTTACTCCTGTCCAGGTTTTATGGTGGGGAATTGTCCAGTGTCTCTTGGACCTGACAAGGTATTGGCATAGCAGAGGGCAAAGTTAAGTTTGGGAAGAAAAAAAAATTAATACCAGGGAATTGAGAGGGGTGTATCTGACCTGTTTAAAGTGGATCCTTTAATTTGGCTCCCTGGAACTCACAAGAATTTTTTGAATTTGTGAAAGCAAGTTTTAGACACAAACATCAGAATGACTGTGAGAGCTGTCTTTGCACAATGAAAGGCTAAGAAAGGCAGCATGAGAGAAAAATTTGATAACTTTTAATTACCTCATACCTTTTTAACTTGTAAGTACACATCTTAATAACTTGTGTATGTATATCTTAAAACATCTTTTACTTAGAACATGTTAAGAAGTTGTACTGAAATTTGCTTGGTGAGGTTGTCCTTTTAAGTTGGCTAAGTCTCTTGGCTGTCCAACTGCATCAGATATCTTTGAGAAGGATAAAATTTTACTTGAGTTATTGATTTAAAAATGACAGAGGACTTACTCTATTGGCTGCTTAGAGCCACTCCTCCGTGTCCTCCATGGTCATCAAGGGCAAGGGCATCAGGAATGTATTTGTCCTCTGTAGTTAGATGCAGGGCCTGCCAGGCTCCAGAAGATCCTGTAGGTTAGGAAATCTATAGGAAGATAAACCTGCCTTGGCCTGAGCAGCTAGGCAATCGACTCCCTGTGATTTTTGCCCACATCTAGAGAACTTCAGTTTATATGAAAGGCAGTTCTTCCTTTCACTTGATGAAGTGAATTGCAGATGGATGTTGTTCTGTGCCCATCTGTCTTCTGTCTTCTTTGGAGGAAATAGAGTGCTGCTGCTAGGAGCCAACCTATCTCTCCGTTATGAAAAGTCTTTTAATAATTAAACATTTAAATGCATTTTCCCAGATTTCTGAGCACTTGAGGGCTGTTTATTGGGTATAGTTAAGTTATGACTACAGTACAGGATCTGCCTGGGACCTGGGTCCAAGCTTGACTGTGCTGGTTTTTAACTTAACAAGTGATGTTTATACTTGTGGAAGACAAAGAAGAAAAAAACTGTTTGCAATAGAAGCTTAACAGTAGAACTGACAGTAGTGGAGAGCAGCTCAGTATATTTTAAAGCAGGGCTAGGTCAAATATACAGTATCTTTGTAAGAAATTTAAGAGTACATACCAATTTAAAACATGAAACTTATTTTTTTTTAGTCTGGAATGAGATACAATGAACAGACAATTATAACATTTAACAGTAAATATACATACATTTACACCCAGTTGAATTTAAATTCTATGCACATATACATATACACACAGAGTTAAAGCTAACTTATGTTTATAAATAAACTTAACTCAAAAGTCACATGCACACACACATATTAAACAGGAGTTGGAAGAAGTGGATGCTCTGGTGGGCCCTACCAAAAGCATGCCATTGCGCAAAACACACGTGTGACACAGTCAGTAAGAGGAATTTAGACACGAAAATGTATACCACGAGACTAGGCAAGGAATAACTTAATAAAGATGGCAACTTGGTTACCTAAGCTGCCCTTAGTCAAGATGGTGGTGAGGTTATTTGACCAGCCCTTAGTCAAGATGGCGGGACATGTTCACATGACCTGTCTTTAGTCATGATGGTGTCAGTCATGTATTGTATAGAGAAACCACAATTTTAGAGTCAGGGTGGGAATTTTAAACAGATACAAATAAAAAGAGAGACATAGAGGCCATGTAGAACATACATTTAAAACAGAATCACATCCATGTGGCCACAATATAAAGACCATGGAATTATTCCTCTTACTTAACTTGGCTTTGTTGTTTCAGGTCAACATGCCAAGGATACATGTATTATTGCCTGTTCTATCCATGCTAACCTAACTCAAATCTCTATTTTTAAAATTCTTTATTTTATGAAATAATAACATAGTTACATCATTTCTTCCCTTTTCTTCTGTTATGGTAAAAGTAAATCAGCACCTTTTCCTGAGTGGCAGCAGTGGGCAGTGGGCCATGAGAGCAGGAAATCCCAGGCAGGGAGCTGTGTAGCAGGTGAGAAACTGAGACGGATAGGCACGCCATGCAGAGAAAGTAGGTATTTATTTAGTGAGTTATAGAAGGGAAAGTGAAAGGGGGAGAAGGGAAAAAAGCAGAGAAAGAGAGAGAGAAGAGGGAGGAGAGAAGTGGAAAGAAGGGAGAGAGGCAAAAGCTGCCTCTTCAGGAGAGAGAAAAAAGAGAAGGAGCTCAGGCTGGAAGCAGAAGGAAGATCTGCTTGCCTCAGCAGACAGGGAGGGACTGGGCAGGGTTTGTCTCTTAAAGGGAAAGGACAGATCATTATCCATCTTGGTCTCTCACCTGCCTCGTGGCTCCCTGCCTGGGACTTGCTGACCCTCGTGGCACGCGGGCCCTTCAGGTAACGGCGCCATTTTATTTTTACCATAATATTTGGTGCTCATCACTTGACCAGACTCATCACGTTCCCTCCTAACTGTGGGCAGGCCAGCTGAGGAAACATGGAAAAATGTGCTCTGAAACCAGGTTTCTTTTTTTTTCCATATTCTTTTATTTTTTTCCATTCAAAAAAAAATTACATTTCCTCCCCTTCTCCAAGTCCCCTCTCGCTCCCCCCCACTCCTCCTCCCTCCCCCTGCTTCCTTAAAAGAGAGCATGGTACCCTGCCCTGTGGGAAGTCCAAGGCCCTCCCCCATCCATCCCGACCTAGGAAGGTGTGCATCCAAATAGACTAGGTTCCCAAAAAGATAATACATGCAGAAGAGATAGGTCCTAGTGTCATTGTTGATGGCTTCTCAGTATGCCCCCATCGGCAGCCACATTCAGAGAGTCCAGTTTGATCACATGCTTGTTCAGTCCCAGTCCAGCTGGATTTGGTGAGCTCCTATTAGTTCAGGCACACTGTCTCAGTGAGTGAACCAACCCCTCACAGTACTAACTTCTTTGCTCATCTTCTCCCACCTTCTGCCCTTCGACTGGACCTTGGGAGCTCAGTCCATTGCTCTGATGTGAATGTGGTTCTCTGTCTCTATCTCCATCCATCGGACGAAATTTCTATGGTGATGATCAAGATAATCATCAATGTGACTCTGGGACAAGGCTAGTTCCGGCACCCTCTCATCTGCTGCCCAAGTACATAGCTGGCGACATCCCCGTGGACTCCTGGGATCCCCTCCAGAGCCAAGTATCTTGCCAGTCCTAAAATGACTCCCTTAATGTAGATATCTTATTCCCTTCTCTAATATCCACCTTTCCTCCATCTCTACCCTCCCACTCCCCAAGCTCTCCCCAGTCCTTCCCTTCTCCCTTCTTCTTCCCCCTATCCCCTTCCACCACCACCCTGTCCCCACCTCTATCCCCGCCCCCGTGTTCCAACTTTTGCCTGGTGATCTTGTTTGCTTCCAACTTCCAGGAGGATCTATATATGCTTTCTTTGGATTCACCTTGCTATTTGGCTTCTCTGGGCTTGTGAGCTATAAGCTTAGTGTCCTTTGTTTTATGGCTAGGGTCCACTAATGAGTGAGTACATACCATAATCATCTTTCTGGGTTTGGGTTACCTCACTCAGGATAGCGTTTTCTATTTCCATCCATTTGCATGCAAAATTCAAGATGTCATTGTTTTTTACCACTGAGTAGTATTCTAATGTGTA
>PVIU01010494.1:0-69705 GCA_004026605.1 Ondatra zibethicus | reverse complement strand
TGCTGGAGAGGATGTGGAGTAAGGGGAACTCTCATCCATTGCTGGTGGGAATGCAAACTTGTGCAACCACTTTGGAAATCAGTGTGGCGGTTTCTCAGGAAATTGGGAATCAACCTACCTCAGGATCCAGCAATACCACTCTTGGGAATATACCCAAGAGAAGTCCAATCATACTACAAAAGCAGATGTTTGGAAACCTAATCCTCAGATGTACGCATGCAAGGTGTTTTGAGATGAGGTTGTCCAAATGCAATGAAGGTGGAGAGAAGCCATGAAGGACAGGTACTGTGATGGGATGTGCCCTGTTAGTGGAGCAGTCAAAAGATGTGAGTGAGTCTGATCCCACTGCTTGTATGTCCTCCTCAGGTCTGTGAGGACACAGCCAGGAGGTCTTCAGGAGAGCACAGCACTTTTGAATGTCTTGTTTTTATACATAGAGTCCCACTCTAAAGTCTAGGAGAGCTGGGAATTTACTATAAAGACCAGTCTTGTCTCAAGCTCACGGTAATCCTTTTTACTCTTGCTCATGAATGCTGGGAATTTTGGCAGGCCTTATCCACAAGAATGACAGTTGTTGCCACTTAATTTTTATTTTCTTACCCTCTAGAACTATGAGAGCAATTTTTTTTACAGAATTATGTGTCTGGTATTCTTTAATAGCTACAGATAACATAGAAAAATGTTATAATATAAAAAAGAGCTAAGAGATTAACTTTGCTTAAATCCAAATTCTTAAAAAAATATATTTTTCCCAACTTGTAGCAGAATCTGGCTTTCTACAGTAACTTAACAGTTTTAAACTGGAAAGTACAGCCAACCACAGGTAGGCTCACAACCTCTGCCTCCCTGTTACGCAGGCATGAGGAGAGCACTTTCTACTGGCCAGTACCTCGTCTGTCTTATCTTAAATGATCCACCATAGTATTGTAACTTTCATCAACACGAAGTAATTATTGGAAATGCTTAAGGTGGTGAGAACCCATGCTGTTTTACAAAATCAAAGCTATAAAAACAACTGAATTAACACCTGTCCTTGCCAATAAATACAGCTTGATGGTGAGGCACCCTGCTTTATTATCATGGTGATAAACCCTCTGTGTCTTAAGACACATACTCGTAAATTTAATTACTACTGTGTCCTTATAGCATCCTATCTTCTCAAGTTGCAATGCACCATTAGTTCTTTAAAACATATAAATAAACATGAATGCTAAGGCTGCTTTGAAGTCACTCACACACTCATGGAAGTCATAGTATAAAAAGGCCAATGGCTTATTAATATTTTAAATGTGAAAATGATTACCCTAATTTTCAAAAGATCCACATTCCTAGAGTTCTAAAGTTCCAGTGAGCTGCACAGCAGGTCAGGAGGTTGTGACTGGCAACCTGAGCTTCCATCCTGGGACCCACAGACCAGGAAAAGAACTCCTACATGTGGTCCCCTGACTTCCACATGGAAACTGTAGCCACGGCTGTTCTCTCTAACTGTACACATATGAAAGTAAATTAACAACAGCAATGAAAGTGTGTTATAATATCATCTGAAATAAACTATCCCTACATCATTATGTGAGAAATGACATAGAACATGCTAAATAATAATTTTTATGAAGATATTATGCTACATTCCTTGTAAACACTTTAACAAAATTGTATATCATATTTTATTTGCTAATTTACATACATACATGTGTTTATACATATTTATTTAAGTATACTCTATGTATAACAACACTAAATTAATAACATATTTTATAATCCTTAATTCAATGTACCTAAAAAGAGAGTTTGTAATGAAAATTGAAGTTTTGTTTTAGTATATATATATATATATATATATATATATATGATGGTGATAAATACATAATATTCATATAATTTTGATATGTATTGTCTAAAGAAGAGTGATGACTCTTATATTTTTATTGATTGGATTATTCAAATTAAGCTAGCCCACTATTTTTATCACATCTGTATCTAATAAATTTATCTGTATGCAAAGAAAATATTGAATTAAGAAAAAATATTGTGGGATTTTTTAAATTAAAACACCATTACTTTATAAATAAATATAAAAGAATATAACAATTTAAATGTAACTTATTTTAGGGTGTACACTGTGCTTCTTGTCTTTGCCCAGAGCCATGAACATTTGGCCATGCCAGTATTTAAGTTGCAGTTTACAGAAGGAATTCAGAAAATACTGCTGGCAGTATGGCTGTTTTCTACAAACAAAAAATGAAGTGTGAATTTTAAAGAATTGTGTCTTCCAAAGGGAAAGTCAAACTGTAAATAATGCAAATTGGCAGGATGATGGAATAAAATGATTCCAAAGAATTTCTGAGTTAAAATTGGAAGTCATATGGAAGAAACAGGTTACTTCATTTTATATGTTGCTGAACTTTGTGTATTAAACTTTCCACTGATTCAGTTATTAGAGAAAGTTGGAATTAATACTACATCCATTTAAGAATCATTGTCACACATTGAAATGCAGCTGAATTTTGCCATGCTCTGATTAGTAAAGAGCTTACGCAGTGAATTGTGTGTGTGTGTGTGTTTGTGTGTGTGTTTGTGTGTGTGGTGTGTGTGTGCGCACCCATGTGTGTATGCCAGCAGGCTTGTGTGTGCTGCAAGTTTATGTATGTGTACACTCATCTGTGTGCATGCACATGCTTGTATTTGAGTGCGTAAGTGTGGTGTTTGTGCACATACAGTGTGTCTGCTCCCGTGTGTACTCACGTGGAGGTTACAGGATAATGTCAAGGTCTTGTTCTATTGTTCTTCATATTACTATGTGAAACTAGGGCTATCAGTAAAAAACTGGCCATAGTGATTAGGGCTCAGCTGGCTGAACAGAAAGCTACAGGGACCTACTTGTTAGATATGCTGGAGATAAATAGGTGACAAAATAGCCATAGGTAGATGTAAAATAGATACATAATGGATAGACAGATGAACGATACATAGACAATACATGATAGAAGATATTTGATAGATGACAGATGAATAAAAGCAAATGTTAGATAATAGGTGATAGATAGATAGATAGATAGATAGATAGATAGATAGATGTGTTATAGATAGATGTATTGGATAATAGAAAACAAATGGAAGATAGATGCATGTTCAAATAGGTACCCAACTTTTACATACATCTGTTCTCTTGTAGATAACAAAGACTTCCTGCTGTTAGCTTTCCCTCAAATTATGTGATGCACTTCTCAACCCTGGGATCTAGCATGCACAAATCAGAGCACAGAGTTCAGAATATCAATTTTTTGCTTCCCTCATTTGATTCATCCTCACCCTGATGAACCGCAGGTAGCTGAAAGATAGTATTTTTCTCATAACCCAAATTGATGGTAATTCCCTTATATCTTATTCTCTGCTTTTTTCTTAGAGTTGACAAGTTTTGTTATTAAATAGCAAAATTATCCTTAATTTTTCAGAAGGAGTTAGAGTGAATGTTTTACAAGATGCATTAGTCCTTCATTCTAAAACATGAGTTTCATTCCATTATCTAAGCATGTAAGAAGTGTTTAATAAAATCCCACAGTTTTCACAAGTTCATTATTCTCAAAGGACCACTGAGGAAGCAGAGGCAGCCTGATGATATTGTCTCTCGGTTTCCTTTGAGTAATTTTTGCAAACATCAAACAAAAACAACAGGATATTCTCAATTAAAAGATAAAGATTTCTCTCTTCATTTTGCTTTGTGCTTTGAAACCTTATGTAAAGGTTTAAATTATTTTGATCGTTCTATGAAATAGATTGTCTTAACAGGTAGAGCTCATGGCTCTCCCTGCTTCTCCCATTATCTGACTGTATACTATTTAGCTGCGTCCCTTCCTTTGATCTGCTTTCTTCAGCTGTTATTAGAAAGGATTGTAACAGTTGCAAATTTATTTCTAACTCTAAAATTCGATGCTTCAGTCATTCACTCAAAATTTCACAGTACATAGAATATGAGGTTTTGAAAGGTGGTATTAAAAACCTCATGGTTTAGATCAAGGTGAAATAAATATACTGTGAATCTGCCATTTAACCTTTCCAACTGACTTCTTCATCAATGCCCTACTCAATCATCTCCTTCAACCAGAACGGACCTTTGGAGCACTTAGAAAGAAAAAAATGTAGTCATTTATTTTTGAGATTAAAATATAAATAGATTATATCTTTCTTCCCTTTTCTCACTCCAAATCCACTTATATGACCTTTCCTGCTTTTTCAAATTATTGCCCCCTTTTTACTAATTATTTTTACATGCATTTAAGTATATGTATATTACGTGTATGTGTCTGTGTGTATATGTATATATACACATATATTTCAAGATATAGTCTATTTATTCTGTATAATTTTGGTTGTATGCATTATTTCAGGGTTGATAATTTCTCCTACTCTCAGGATTCCTTAATAGTCTGTAGTTGTTTGTGTAGTATTGAGGATTCATGGGTTTTCTCTCCCCCACTTTGAAATATGTCTCTTGTCCTTGTTCACCTTAGGTTCAGGCGATTGTGTTGGTGAGATTTGTCCTGGTCCAGCTTCTGATGCTCCTAGAGACAGAGACACACTCTCACGATGAACTCACTGATCTTATGGTTCTTACAGTCTTTCCACCCCCTCTTCAGTAATGTCCCCTGCGTCTTGGGTACAGAATTTGTATTGTAGTTGAGTCTATTGTGATTGGGCTCCACTACTCTTCATTTTTATTGGTAGGAGTTGTCTGTAATGTTTTTTGTTGCAAAGAGAAATTTCCTTAACAAGGCATCAAGAATTCATTTCACTATAGGTATAACGACAAAGGTTAAGAATATAGTTAGAGATTATGCTGGCTTAGTAAAGCAGAGGCTGCAGCAGAACTTGACTATATATATAGTGTTTGTGTGTGTGTGTGTGTGTGTGTTGTATTTCTCCCATCAAATCATTTGTGCCATGCTATTGCCCTGTTGCTCTCTTACCGCTACCTCAGCAATGTTTTTTTTTTTAACCTGGTTTATATAGTTCATCCAGGTTATGTATTTACATCTGAAGATTTTTTTTAATCTCTTTTTGGATGGTCTCATTTATACTTTGTAGAATGTCCCTGAAAGAACACATCAAAAGTCAGTTTTAATAAAGCAAGTAGAGAACACTGCTGTGCACCTGGGGAAGTGATACTGAGAGCTTGTCTTCTCCAGAAAACTGTAGCCATGTTCACAGTACCGCACTTTCATTCATCCCGAAAACTCAAAAATAGGTTCTTTAAAAATGTTTGCCAAGAACATTTTACAAAACGCTGCATTACTTTTATAGTTTTTCAAATTCCCAATACTTTGCAAAATATCTAAAAGTCATATAAACCAAGGAAAAGGAACAGTACCAAAGCTATATTAGCCAAAAGGGGAAGAGCCTTCCCAAAACTTCATTCGTAGCCAGTGGAAATGCCTGAGAAGACATTGAAACCATTTGAGTCTTACCACATCTGAAACCCTGGGGAGACCTCGTTGAGTTAAAACATCAGATGAGGTCCCAACAGCTCAATAAGAAGCTGGCTTCTTTAAACCATACCCTGGTGAATCAAGGAACTCACATTTGGAAGAGGGAAAAAAAAGGGGGGAGGGCAATTTTTTTTGTAGTGTTCTTTGTTGTCAGTTGTATTTACATGAATGTGCAGGCATTTTTGAGTCTGATACATCAGGTCTGAACTTGCCAGTGAGCAAATTGCTCCCACAGTGCAAATTAGAGTTTGAGAGACATCTCCTCTGTCCATTGGGATGTCATTTAGCACATCAAAGTGGCAGTTTATTAAATAGTTCCCCTGTGGACGTGAAGCAAGAACATTTCTCCTGAACATCATCGCTGTTTCTTCTGACTAATAATATGATAAAATTTGGCCCATTCTCCTTATTTCTACTGAATAAATTAGCTTTTCATAAAATTCACATTTAGTATTTTCTATCAATTGTAATCAATTATGTAAACTCTGAAAATTAATTATTTTAGGGCATTTGCATTATTTATTGTGGTGTTAATTAGGATACTAAGTCAATATTGAGTAATGTATTGGTTTTCAAAAATAATCTAGGAATTCATAAAAATTTTGGATTAATATTAAATTGCAGTAGCACTCATTCAAACAACTTGAAAGTAGCTCACACTTTTATTTCAAATAAGGCATATTAAGTCCTTGTTTGCTGATATCCTTGGAGGAACTCATTGTTATCTGAAACAAATTTATTAATCACACTAGTCTAAGTAATAAACTTCCTGTCAAATTATCCATTGTTCCACATTTTGGATTGAATGCTAGCATCATATTTAATATTTATCCATACATCTTTCAGTATTATACAGCTAAATTTTCAAGATTTAGTGTGTCATTTATGTAGGACAATATCATATTAAATGTTACTTTAAAACAGAAATTTTTGGATGTGTACTGAATTCAGAGAATAAACATTTCATAAAGTATAAGAAAATGTAATTTCTTTGAAAAATATGGTGGCTGTCTTTCTATATGAGAGGTGAATAGATAGATGACAGATAGGTAGATAAAGAGATGATATATAAATAGATCATAGATGATAAATAAATGATTAAATAAAGCTAGATATAGGGAAAGGTAGATAGAAAATAGATGACAAAGAGATAAACCAAAAGAAAGAGAAAAAATATTTCTGAAAACCTTATTGGTGTTTTCCTATATCACATATCACAACCAATAATTTTGGGTGTTCTATTGCTGTTATTATATCTTTAGTATTATCTTCCAATGACCCAGATGTTGAAGACTGGTCCTCTGCCCTTAGCATTCATGGGACAGAAGAAACATATCAAAATGTGGAATCCAGTTGAGGAAAGTTGGTCGCTAAAATCCTCACTGGAACCTTGTAGTAATGAGAGGGCGGGTTGCCTGTCGTCCCAGCCACCCTTGGCTGTGTCCTGCCGCCTGGCTCTCGGTTGAACAGATAGCTTATACCCGAAATAATTACACAGAAACCGTATTCATTTAAAACACTGCCTGGCCCATTATATCTAGCCTCTTCTTGGCTAACTCTCACATCTTGCTTTAAAACCCATATCTAGTAATCTGTATATCACCACGGAGTTATGGCTTACCGGGAAGATTCTAACCTATGTCCATCTCAGGCTGGAGATTCATTGCGTCTGCCACACTTCTCTTCTTCCCAGCATTCTGTTCTGTCTCCTCCACCCACCTAAGGGCTTCCCTATCAAAAGGCCAAGGCAGTCTCTTTATTTAACCAATGAAAGCAACAGAAATACAGAAGGACCTTCTACACCAGAACCTCAGCTCCCTACTCCTTCCACTCCTTACTTCTCTGGCACCATGATGCGAGGAGGTTCCAGGGACACCTGATGTCACCCTTATTTTCTGTTCCATAACCAAAGAAAATCATCAAACAAGCGTGGAACTGAACTTCTAAAAGAAGCCCAAATAAGACATTCATCCCTGTAAATTAATTATTGAACACCTGACATTTAGTAACTGTGACAGGGCGGCAACTCACAGGAAGATCTGGTAATGAAAAGCAGGTTGCGGAATTCATTACACCGTACGGTATGGAAGGATCTTTGTATGGGAACTGCAGGTGCTTGGGCAGTTCGGAGGAGCAGGCTAGAAATCGGAGCGTGGGAAGGCAGACAATGGGCAGTCGTGCTAGTCACTGAGATACTGGAGCTGGCGGGCACGCACACATGTTTCTGTGGGGGAACATAGGCCTCTTGGGGGTTAGACTAAGGCTTGTCCTTTACATTCCATGACAGAAATTTTAATTACATTATTATAATGTTTGAGACACTGTGAAAGCTGGGTCTAGAGGTGGTATACTGATGAATCTCGAGGATGAAACTCCAAAATAGAGCACTCGACATATGCATTAATGTCTGTGTTTAGCCAGATTTAGAGGGAGAAACAAGATTTAAAAAGAGTAGGGAAGAAACATTTGGAAAAGTTTTAGTTTGGCCAGAAAAGAAGTGTGTTAAATGGGGACCAAGGAAGAGGCAGTTGGTAGAGATATTAACCGCACTAAAAGAAGCCAGTATTTCCAAAGAAACAATCCTGAGGGTGTGTCATAGATGACACTACACATCCTAGGTTCAAAAGTCTGAAGGTACAAGTTGGCTTAAAAAGCTTTCAAGGGAAAAGTGTGATAGTAAAGTCCTGAGTCACCCTGGTTACCTGGGCTCTGTTGCATTGTGCAGCCAAGAGGTCACTGGATTCAACATTACATACGTGACGTCAGCTTTGCAGACACGCAAACGTGGTGGTAACAGAGTGGCAGAGGTTCCCATTGAGATTTTAAGGATAGTCTGGGTACCAAGTTCCCATAAGCATCCACTGACAAGGCATTCTGTGAAGCTGTGAGACTGAAGTCAAACCAGGATGCTCGACAGGGGAGGAGCTCCGAAAATTCTGGAATGGAACTACAGTCAGGGAACAGAACCTATCCAGGTACACCATGTGGAGTGAAGTTCCAGTGGAACGTTCCCAAACACCGCAAGCACAGCGCGACTGCGCCCTGCGTTATGGACGGCAGGCATTGAGGATCAGGATTTGATGAGTGCTCTGCCAAGAGACTGATTCCACCCTACTCCCCCAGCCTGCACCCATGTGGAAATGGAATGTTGATGCCAGCCATCATTTCTTGAAGGTATGTGGTTTGTTATTGGCTTCCACAGAGGCTCACAGGCATTTAGACGAAGTCTTTGAATTTAGACATTTTGTAAATACTAGAAGTGATAAGATTAGATGATTCTCAAAGATAAACCACAAACATTTTTGAACTGGAAGATTAACATGAACTTGTTGTGCAGGTGGAATGGGAACATCCCTAAGGACTGTGTACTAAAAAGCTCTGTCAGAATCCCATGGTTTTTCTGGGAGGTGATGGAAGGTCTAAGAAGGAAGGAGGTTGAGTAATGTAGAAGAAAATGCTGGAGAATGAGACAATCACAAATTTAGATGCCTAGACCAGTCGCCAGGGAAGAACTTCCCAACTAAGCAGTGCCTCTAACAGCTTGCGGAGATGTAATCCAAAAGAAAAGGCACAGGAATCTTGAATCACATAGTAAAACTATCTGAATTTACAAATTATATGATTAGCCATGTAGAAAATTTGAAATAATTGCCATAAAGTTCCTGAAATCAATAAGCGATCATGGCAAATGCGTGGGATGCCCTGTTCCTATAGAACTCTTCTCCCTTCTATAGTAACAAATGATGAATGGAAGGTGAAACATATTCTCATTTCTTTACCATCCTCTCTGCCTCAATTAAGATGCTTCAGCAAAAATCTAATAAAGTATGTGTAAAATCTACTTGCATGTATACATACAAAATTGCCAATCAAAAAAATGTGGTAATAAACCACATTTTATCATTTGAGTATACCTAAAAAGCAAGTGTTATAAACATTTGCTTGACTGTTCATAATTTGGTTGAGAGCCAAGTATCTAATATGGTTAGCTGTGTAACTGATATGTATCATGATTGCATTAAATAGCTCGCGCATAGCACAAAATATATTTATGGGTAAAACAATTACAAATGATAACGTATATCCAAGAGAGAACCAAAATAATAACAAATAGGCACCCTACCACCGTGACTCGAAAAACCTAACACTGACATCATTTTCTCAATTTGATGCTCCACCACACTCCACATGCTCAAGCAAAGCAAACTGGTGTGACAAAGTGAAATGAAAGGTCATAGAATCACAGCAGTTGGCCCAACATTTACACAGGGGAAAGGGCCTGGTGTTCTTGTGCTACTTGGCTTCAATTGACATGCTCTTATGCTACTTAATCCAAATTGACAGCAATAAAGATGTCTGATGCTGGGAAATAAGGACCAAAAGATCAGGACAGAGGTCAAAGTAAAAAATAAATAGCTGGGTGCAAAAGTATAACTTTCAATACAGATGGTGGAGCACCCAGACAGCCACATGGAAAACCCAAGAAGAGAATGTAGTGTACAATTCTTTGATGTGTTGATCTTAATTTATGATGGTGTGTCCCATGCATACATTTAGTTTCCTACTTTAATGAGGTTGCAGTTTTTCTAACTTTGTCCAGATCTAAATTTAACTTATTTCCAAAAGTCTGCTAAAGTTCCTCTAACCTGTAATTTTTGTTTTGCTGTGTGTGAAATTGGCCCCTGCACCATCCTACTTTTGTTTCTTCCTTAAATCGCTTTCTGAGTAAACAGATTTTATCTGTTGATTCATGTGGGATGTGGCTTTGTATGCAGCATAAACAAGTGAATGACAATTGAGATTTAACAATTCAGAATACAACTGAGTCTAAAAATAGTAAGTTACACAAAGTGATAAGATGATGAGTTTTCAGTACAATATCCAAGGACAGACAGACCCATGAAATAAACCGGATAAGGTAAACACCCATAAAAAGAAAATTGCCCAACAAATGACATTGCCAAGTAAATTTTAAAAACAAACAACAAACTGCAGATTAGAAAAGATATGTGAAGACCTTACAAGAGTCAAAACACTGTTGTCCGAAATACACAACGGTCCCTTAAATCTCAGTATTAGGACAGTGGAGGAATTAATTCAAACATTGACCAAGTATCCAAACAGCAAAGATTATCCACAGTCTGCAAGTAACCATGAGCAAAGAGCTTGATGTCAGGCATCTTAGGAAATTCCAAATGAAAACTCCAGGAGCTCAGTACTGTATGCCTTCTGGAAAGAGCCCAGAGGAGGACACCACTGTATATCATCAGTGGGTCTTCCCATTTATTGTTCAGGAGGATTATATCACTGAATGCAGCTTGGTAGTTGCCAATTAATTGATTAATTCATTAATTAAAATCACTATCAGAGTGGAGAGATGGCTCAGTGGTTAAGAGCATTGACTGCTCTTCCAGAGGACTGGCATTCAATTCCCAATACCCACACATCAGCTCACACCTCTCTGTAATTCCAGTTCTAGGGGACCCAACACCTGTGGGATAATATCAATGCATATAAAGTAAAAATAAATAATATTTAAAAACACTATCCTTTCAACAAAACCGAGAAGCCTTTGCACACCTGAGCATTACATATTTTAAGGGGGTTTTTACTGAAATTCGATTATCAAAGGATAGGAGTACACAGAACCTTCTTCAGAAGGGGAGGGCCTCCAAAGAGTGGGCCAGAAAGCCACCCAAAGACAAGGAGGGACTGTGGATGAAAACTAAACAGTGAAAGAAGCCACAGTGAGAAGCGCAAGACTGGATGAAGCATTCCCTATGGTGTTCAGTGGATGACAAAAGTGTGAAAGCCATAAGGACGGATTGCTACCAGAGGTGGACGGTGACAGCAAACACTGAAAACCAGTGTTCTCAAAGGACGGTCAGGCTCATCTCCATGGTACTCAGTGACTGCTCATTCCACTACCTACCTGACCGAACCATAGCACCGACACTGAGAGTATTCCACTACCTACCTGACCGAACCATAGCACCGACACTGAGAGTATTCCACTACCTACCTGACCGAACCATAGCACCGACACTGAGAGTAAGCCTTCGTGTTCTGGGGGTGATCATGTGTTAGTCAACACAGGGTCACAGAGTACCACAGTACTCCCACGCTGACACAAGATGTTGGATGTTTTGGTGTTTGCTCCACATGTTGGATAAGGAAACATGTACGTACTTTTACTCTACTTTGCAATGACGATAGATGGCTTAAAATAAGTTAGTTAATTAAAACCTGTTAGAGGAATAGTTTTAGATCAGAAAAGTTATTTTAATGCTAGGTTTGTCTTCTAATTTTAAGCACAAACATAAACACTGGGAAAATATTTTATGTGTGAAGTTTTTATAGTGATACAAGTCTATGCAACTTGTACATCATCACATTTTAATCATTGTATGCTACTTTAATTTCTCAGGTTGGGGTTACAAAGCCCATTCCCAGTGTGCTAATGCGTCCAAAATGAGAGCACTTTTGCATTATCCTGGGTAAGCAGAGTATCTTTCCCATAACTAAAATAAAATAGGAAATAGACAGATATAGTAACAGAATACCGTGTTAAAAAGATGCTACTTTAGAGAATGGAATATTCATTTGGTCCTAATCCCTCCTTGAGGCTATAATTTTATGGCAGATATTACCTGTTATATAGTTTCTATTCCTTTTCAACTTAGTACATGAACTTTATAGTAGATATTTTAAAACATAGACTTTTTTAGTGAGTAGGTTTTCAAGCCTTTATGTCTCAAGATAATTCCAAGTATTAAGTATAAAAATAAAGTCATTAATTCCATACACCCATCACCAGTTCTCTTTCATATAACAGATATTATTAACAGAATTTTATAGAGAAAGTCTTCTCAGGGGATGGGTCTATCTTTATCCATACTTATCTATATCTGTCTAAATGATGGAGAAAGAGAGGTACACACATACATACACACACACACACACACACACACACACACACTGATGTTATAAATACATATTCAAAATTTGAAGCCTGGATTTGTGACTGCTATTTTGAACTCTTGAGTATGAAAATAAGCATTGTCTATATTCATTTTTCTATAGTTCCAGTGTCAGGATCCTAGTTTATTCCCTCATAATTAAAAAAAATCTCACTTTTGAATTTATAATAGCAAAATGTAGTCTATCTTTATTTTTTCTGCATTATCATGTGCTGATATAATTTTTGTTTACACTACACTTGCTTACCCCTTCTTTTAGTTTTCATGAGACCTTCAGAAGAATTTCACAATTTGTGTGTAAAAATTATATACTTGTACCCAATTCCCATTCCTTGCCCAATTCAGTATTTTTCCAATTGACTATCTAGGCAATAGCTATATCCCCTGGTACCAAATAAAATGGAGAAATGATTGTTTTACATGAATTTTATTCGAGGGTTTGTGGAATTTACCATGTATCACGGAGAGTGTATGCTACTAGCCTGTGTAAGGACTGCCTTGTGTTCTATCTAATATGATTGACCTTAGTTGTGCAAGGAATCAAAACTTTAGTTCTGACCCAAAAAGGCCTGTGGACACTCATCCACCTCTAAAACATGTTTACTTCCCTGCGTTTGCCACATCGGCCGTAAACTTACTTCATATTGCTGTATGCGAGTGCAACGCAGGAGTCCATGCTGCATCATGATGCTTCTTATTGCTGTATGCGAATGCAAAGCAGGTGTCCCTGCATATTGATGTCACCAATTCTGAAGACGTGCTGTACGAAAATTCCTGCAGTGTCCCTGAAGAAGCAGAAACAGTCGTGTCTTTTGTTTGAATGAGTTTTATGTTTCTGCTCTTAAGTTGGGTTTGGCTGAGCGGACACTCAGAGGTGCACATGAGCCTGAGCTCATGAAGATTATCCATAGCTACCCCACTGCTTGGAACCTTGTCATTATGACCCGAGTTGTGCACACTCATTTCTCTAAGTAGAAGCACAAGCAAAACTGATTTAAAGAAAATTAAAAGGCAATAAACCAGCTAGATCCAGTTTAGAAAAGGCATTGACAGAGTATGTTCTGTTTTGGAATCATTTGTTTGAATTTCATCTTTTTTTTTTAAATAGTTAGAGTGCATATTAAAAGCACTTTAGCAATCCCAAGAAATATGCGGTGCGTTGAACCATACTGACCTTTTTAAAATTCTCCATCTCAGTTGGCCAGTCATCTCGGTCATGCCACAAGTCACTGGACATTTTAACAGGAGGAGAAAGGAGTGGGCAGCTCTTTGGAAATCTTGCTTCGAATACTGAAAAGGTCAACACACTACAGTGGGGGAATATAAAAGGAGTCAATTGCAATCTGATACCTTGATTTCATCAGGAAGGTTTTGCAAGAGTTGAAGATATCACAACATGAACTCAGCTTCCAGGAGGAAAAGATTTGGTGGCACCAGCTGACCCACCAGTCTCACGGGGTAGTCTGCAATCTCAGTGTTCAGGGAAGAAGGGATGCATTCTAGATCCTACAGGGAAGAAAGCAACATAATTTGTGATTTCTCCTTACCCAGCATTCTTTGAAGACCCATAGGGTTGCAGGGTATCTGCAAATGCCCATGGCTATTGTCCATGGCTATTTCTGTGTGTTTTATATAGCACTGGGGCTGAGGTGTGACTTGGTGTGTCCATGCCACCAATGATAAACATGTAATAGTAAATGTAGTGAAGTTTAAAATGTGTCTACTCAGAAGATTCTTCAGGCTGTACACCATAATTGTGTATTAATTTCTAAAACGGCCATTTCAAATTCAGCATCTTTCTCCCATTTACATTTTTAAGTTCACATTGCAACAACTGATATATTGGGAAATAGGACAGAATGTTAGGAGGCATTGGAGTACAATGAAGTGTTAGTTTAGGCACACTCTGCTTGATTGTCTGACTTTCTAAATGATAGAAAAACAATCTTATCTTTGAATCAAGTCTTTCAGTCACTCTTCAGAGCCTCAAATAGTAGTTAGAAATCTGGGAAAAGACTAAACAATCCAAACTTTGCAAGCAATGCCATCTCTGCCTCAGATAGAGTACTCTGAAGCTGAAGCAGGAAAGCAGTTAAAGACAGTCTGTGAACTATGGCAATAAAAATTCCTTTAGAAAACAAGAGTATGGAATTAGCACAGTAGCCACATTGAAATTTAATAAGAATCTTGTGAACTCCATGTAGGTCATGACTGTCCAATTCACCTCACAAATGTTTCCTACCTACCCTCCACAGCATCGCCTGCTCCTACACCACACCCTCCACAGTATCCACCCTGCCTGTAGCAGCAGGCTGCCCAGAACCAAAATAATCACATAGAAACTGTATTATTTAAATCACTGCTTGGCCCCTTAGTTCTAGTTTCTTATTGGCTAACTATTACATATTAATTTATCCCATCTCTATTTATCTGTGTATCACCACATGGCTGTGGCTTACAGACAAGATTCCATCTGGCTCCAGCAGGGCTCCATGGCTTCTCTCTGACTCCACCCTTCTTTCTCCCAGCATTCAGTGCAGTCCTCCCTGCCTAGCTGTGCTCTGCCCCACCCTGCTCTGCTGTAGGCTCAGAGCAGTTCTTTATTCATTAATGGTAAGCACAGCACACAGAGGGAAACCCCACATCACCTGCCACTGCAGCACACCCTCCACAGTATCGACCCTGCCTCTGTACCATGCTCTCCACAGTATTGACTTACACTGCAGAGACACAGTAGCACAGAGTTCCTTGAACATATCAGCTGGGACTATGCCCTGTGGCTTCTCGTCCACTCTACCAATCCAGTGGCTGCTTACAGGTGTTTGGTGAACTTTTGGTTGAGTAGAACAGTTGAATGAATCATGCCCAGCAATCACTTCTGTTATCTTTTCTTGGCACTTGATAATGAACTCATGTCCTTCTTCTGTGCCTTAATCTACCTGTGTATACTATCATTCACTTGTAAAAACACAGATAAAAATGTATTTATAGATGTCACTACCAACTATGGATAAGTGAAGCTAGATGGAAGATACAACCTTGCCTAAAAAGAAAGTAGTTTACTTTCATTTTTGGAAAAAAATGAATAAATTTAATTTCAATTAAATACAAGAACTTTTTTGGCTAAGATAGCCAAACTATATATGATATTGTTTGTTACCACTCAAGTTATATCCTAAAAATAATGTCAGTCATGTCTGGTCACAATATAATCATTTAAACTCTAAGAGTAAAAATAATGAGTTCAAGAAGACAGCAAATGAAACAAGTTGGAAGTCATAAAAAGGGGTAAAATGAAATAGAACTGGAATTGGAATTTAAGAAAGGGGAGGAAACAGGAAAAATAATCATCAGTCTGTGACATTCTCTGGGTTTCAGTTATAACATTTAAAGCAAGGCAAAAGCTTTTAGGTCTATCCTTGAAACAAGCCTTTTGTGCCCTTCCCAATTCACTAGCAGACCTTTCCTTCTTGATGGGGTGTGTCTCGAAGACAACCTCAGCAATGCTCCAAAGTTCCTTCATGGTAGAGCAGCACTTTATGTTAGTTCTCTATCAGTTCTCAAGTGTGTGTGCATGTGTGTGTATGCATGTGGGTGCGTATGCATGTGTGTGTGCATATGCATGTGTGTGTGCGTATGCATGTGTGTGTGCGTATGCATGTGTGTGTGTGTGTATACTATGCACAGATGCTGTGTACGTGTTATGCCTTTGCCAAGCTTAAGAGCATCAAGTAACCAGTTCTATCACTGTCTGCTTTGTTCCTCTAGAACAGAGTCTCAGCCTGAATCTGACTGTAGGCTAGTTGCTAGTGAGAAATGGGTCTACAGTCTCTGCCTACCCAGTGCACTAAGGTTATGAGCATGTGCATGGTACACTTGGCTTTTGACTTGGGCCTTGAGATTTGAACTCAGAGCCTCATACACGTTCAATAAGCTCTATTATCTCTTGAGCCATCTGTCCACCCCTCTCTCACTTTCTTCAATAAAGGAGCTCCTAGATAGAGTTGCTGTGCAATTTTAATTGTTTGGGATTCACATTTTTATTTTTTACATTCTTCTTCTGAATTGAAAAGCATAAAAACTGATAATTTAAAACATAGTTCTGAAGGAGATTTTACAGAGGTTTCATTACTGGCTTAAGAGGAACTCAGGGAAAGGATAAGATACCGTCAGGAGTGAGTTTCGGCTTCTCAGCCAAAAGTCACCTTGAAAATGCTCTAAATGGTGTATTTAGAATTTGCTTTGTGCTGAGCCATAGCAATCTAGGCATATGTGACTCCCGAGAAATCAAAGAATCAAAGAAAAATGTGCCAGTTGGCCAAATGTTAAAATGTGTAGAATGGGAAACAAATTAGCGATGTATTTTGATTCTGTGAGCTATGAGAAGCTAGCGTTTCTGCTGTTGTAATACAGCACATGAGCAAAAGCCACTGGGAGAGAAATAGGTTTACTTCAGTTTACAGCTTGACCACATGGCCCATCTGTGAAGGATGGGAGGGCATGAACTCAGGCAAAGAAACAGAGGCAATAGCTGACACAGAGGCCATGGAGGAGTGCTGCTTATTGTCTTGCTCCTCATAGCTTATTCAGCCTGTCTTTTAGTACAACTCAGTGCCACTTGCCCATGGGCAGCACTGCAACCATGAGCTGGGCCTCCAACATAAATCACTTGTTAAGAAAATGCTCTGCAGGCTTGTTCAAGGACTGCTCTTCTGGAAGCAAATTCACAAGCGAAGTTTCCTCTTCTCTGATGACTCTAGTTTGTGTCAACTTGAGAAAAATCTAACCTTCAAAAGGAAGCAGAGATGAAGGCAAAGAATGATTATGTGTAAGAAATACTTGGCAAACATCCATCCAGGGAAATCTGCTGGATGGTGGATGCATGTTGCCAAACATATGGGTGACATGATATATAAGAGAACATAGTATAAAAGTAGTATCCTGGATGACATATTTCTGGTTGTTTCCTAAATAGCCTGCTATTTATTTTTTTTCTTTCCATGTAAGAAATTGGAGACTCTGGTGCCATAATGCACAAACTTTGCTCTGCTCCCACGACTGGGTGAATCTATTTATGACACAGTCTCTCTGGTGCTTCAGTTTCTGCTGAAGCAGAAGGTACTATCGTCTTCTTAAGAGATGACTGAATCACAAGGCAACGTAAAAACCATTTGGTGAAAGCTAATTGTACGCTGTAGAGAACACCAGTTTCATCTCCTCTGGCGAGGTGACTGACATCTCATTCTAAATTGATTATGGTCTTGATGGCTTGTGTACAAAAGCTCTGTTGTCTTTATTCTTGCCTCTCAGCAACTACTGAGAAAATAAAGTGCCAATAAAGCTGAGCATAGCCCAGAAGATACACTAGAACTGAGTCATGACTCTAATGTCTCTGATGTCAGCGCTTTCTGTTTGCAGTAGAAGCTGAAGTGGTTTGTGCCTCTGTACAAGGAGACTAAGGCGTGCTGTCAGGTCACTGGATCACATGGCAACATGTGGACTGAAGTGACACAGTCTTGATTTGAGGATGGGGAAACCTCAGATTTGGAAGTAAAAGTCCAAAACCTAAGAAAAATCTGAATATGACTGGATTATTGTGTTTCCCAAGGAAAAGAAGTGAATCTTCAGCAGCGATGGGACTGACTGACTGTTTCTTAAGTAAAATGGCAGAGAAATCATCACCAAAGTTCAGACATATTATTGAGTTCTTCATAATGCAACGATAAAATTCCGTGAAGCTATTTGGGGTAATTCTAAAGCAAGAGCTGAGTGCAGACCAAAAGGAGCTGTGATAACAGCATTGCTTGGCTAATGTGCTGTTTATGTATACAAAGTGCTTTGCAAATGGTTAGCTGGAAAATCATCAGCACAGGAGTTTCTCTAAGCATCTTAGTTTTCTAAAGCCATACTTATCTAAAACTGTAACAAAGAGCAGCAGGAGGCAAATGACAATGAAGCCCCTCACAAAACTGCAAAGTTTTAGCCAAATGTCAAAATAGAAGGAAGGAATTTGTGAGGCAAAAATAGGGAAAAATTGTATTGGGAAATGGGAATACAGGAGTTTTATAGAGATTTGGAAGTTTAAATTATTCAAAGCTGGTACAATCAAAAGGAAAGCACGTGCCTACAGACCATCTGTTTGCTCCAAAGAGGAGTCTTTGGAGAGTTATCCCAGCTGCCAGAGACACAGGATAGGGAACCAATCTCCAGCTTATCCGAATCATTACTTGAAAACAGGATCTCAAGAACAGAATCTATACTTGGGCTGTCTGGCTTGGTCTCCATGGAGCGATATTCCGAGGAGAATTCACTAGCTACAGAAAAGCACAGGGAGAGAAAGATAAGCCTGCCAAGTGGAATCCAGGCTTAGAGAAATGAGAAGGATTGAATGGCCAAAAACATGTTGTAAGAAAAGTCACCTATGTTTCAATAATGGCTTAATGTTTATTATGAATGGTTCCCAGAGATGAACAAAATTCTGGCGAGGCTACATCACATTTGTGAAGTCACGCTTAGTCCACACATTTCCCTTGATCCTAGTAAATTAAACATAGGATCTGTTATTCATTGGCTAACTCTGACAATGAAAAATTGAAAAATTGTTTAAAAAACAATTAATTCTGTATTTTAATATCAAGGTATGTTATTAGTGTCTTCATCTGGGACAATAACAGATACATCTTCATGTTTAGCTCTTACTGTTTACAATGAACCACAAATAAAAGGTCACTTTTTCCTCTAAATTAAAGAAGTGTTTGTCTTGCCTTGTGATACTGAGAACTTGAAAATATAATGTAAGAACTGGACTGAAATTACAAGGGATAAAAAGTAATTCAAAAGACCTCAAATGCAAGAAGATAATGTGGACACTGTACAAAGAGAGGAAGATAAACTCATCTGTGAGTTGTAGAAGAGGAGAGAGTTCCTAGAGATCAAGCCAATGAGAAGAAACGCGTAACAGGGAAGATAAGCAATGGGTTGTTCAATGTCTGAGAAAATGTGGACATTGTTTCCTATAGAATGCGCTGGAGCAAATAAAAATAAATGGATACACGGAGAGATAATAGACTGATAACACCTTCTCAAGTCTTTAAGTCCTACATAATGAAATGTGGGTAGTGAATAAAATTTAATTTGGTGAGTCTAGATATTTTCATTTTGCAATTATGTCACTAGTAAATATCCCTGGTAGTATGCACTGGGGTTGGGGGAGAAAGAGAATCTTTCAAGAACAGAATAGTACAAAGAAATAAATTATTCATCAAAATATATTTATAAAGATATCAATCAAGTAAATTGAAATATTAAAGCTTAATTTATTGATCAAACTACATCCATCCTGAGTAAGTACCTCAGTGAAGATTTTTGGAAATGAAAACCAGTTTCTAAATCTTAAATATAATATCAGTGAGTCTATCAATGTTTGACATTGTTTCCAAATAATTTAGTAAAATAAATTAGAAGTATGTGTTTGGTTGTGAAAAATATACTCGTTTATAAATGTTTAAGACATAGATATACATTAGGGACTAGAAAAACCCTCATGTAAGCCATCTCATTTCATATTGGACAATGTATTATATATTTACCCCATTTTATATGAAAAACTGAGGATTTCAGGGGTTAAAATTCAAGGTCAGATAGGAAACATGAGCTACAAAACCATAGCACAGAGAAGTGAGTATGTTACTGGCTGCTCTAACTGGCAGAGTAATATACGGCCTGACTATGGGAAGCATCCTGACTGATGAGTGTCTACTTTATAAAAGAGATCCCTGCCACACTTGGGTGATGATGTGGACTTTGTTTAAGCAAAACCATAGCGATGTGTAAAACTGTGAACATCCAGCAAGATGTTCAGGAGCTAAGAGTATTTACAAGAGCCTTATAGATCCCTAGAGACATGGCACAGTCTATTGTGAAAATGCAAACTATGCACACCAAGATTTTCTAGTTTACTTTGTTTACTAGTTTACTAAGCGAAAGTCCTTATCTGTTTTGCACAGAGCAGTGTTCAAAGCTCCTCCATGGCCAGAAACTTCTCAGAACTCAGCCATCAATGACTTTGTATCAAACTGGAAACTGGTCAATAAAAGGAATGACTTCTCTGTCATCCAGGAAGAGTCTCAGTCTCTGTGTGATGAGAGAAAGGCAAAACAAGCATGAGGCCATGCTCCTGGGATAAAGAGAGCACCCAGGGCTCGAGTGTGAACTTACTTAAAAGGTGCAGCGGTTTACCACAGGTCCAGCCATCTGCATCTAAGGAAGAAATGGCTAAAGACTGAAAGATGCAAAGACTAAAGTTTGTAATTATAATCTCTACAGAAAATGTTTGCATTGTGGGGTCCTTACACAGGGTTACTTAAGAGACACAGGAGCAGACATGGCAGAGAACGTGATATTACTGTAAATGAGGAAAACTGTTAATATACAAAGCTGAAAAGGGCTCACTAGCATTTTGTATACAATGTTACACCACGTTAGCTTATTTTTCTGGAGGAAGGGTTAAAACAAGATATGGCATGATTATCAATCCCTTTTCTAGAAATCAGTGCATCAACGCAAGTTCAATGAAAGTAGACTCTTATCATGTCAGGGTGGAGATTCATAACTCAAAAAAGTTGAAGTATCTAAAATAATCTTAATGGCACCAAATATAACCGAGAAAATGCAGAATTCTTATTATTTATTTAAGAATTTATTTATTTATCTACCTTTATTTTCTTATTATTTATTTACTATTTATTTTTATGTGCCTGAGTGTTTTGTCTGCATATGTATATGTCTTAGTTGCATGCTTGGTGCCAATGGAATCCAGGAGAGAGCATCCCATTCCTTGGAACTGGAGTAACATCCATTTGTCAGCCACTATATGGGGGAGCAAGAATCAAATCTGAGTCCTCTGTAAGACAAAAAAATTCTTAGCCACTGAGCCATCTTCTCAGCTCCTCAAGTAAAGAAATCTTGAGCATCATTTCATACATTGTCAAAATTGTTTAAAGTATAAGCTTTATGTTATAGAAAGTCATTGGAAGAAATTTACTTTTGTTTATTTTAAAGATTTATTTATTTATTGTATATACAGTATTCTCAGTATTCTGTCTGCATGTGTGCCTGCAGGCCAGAAGAGGGCACCAGATCTCATTACAGATGGCTGTGAGCCACCATGTGGTTGCTGGGAATTGAACTCAGGACCTTTGGAAGAGCAGGCAGTGCTCTTAACCACTGAGCCATCTCTCCAGCCCCGAAATTTACTTTTGTACATCCAGTCCTTAGCTACCACTTTCTTTTTATCTCCCAGGGTTTCTTTTAAATAAAATTAAATTTTAATTCAAATGGCACAAACCAGTGGATCACTGAGTTCAAGGCCAGCCTGATCTACAGAGAACAGCCAAGGACAGCTAAGGGTACATAGACAAACCCATCTCAAAAAACCCCACAAAGGGTAGGGGAGAGAAAAAGAAAGTTGTTTGACTACAGAGCAAACATAGGACTAGCTGGAACAAGGGCCTTTTACAGTACAGAAATTCCACTCCATTGTGGTTCCTTTGAGACACAAGCTTTCTTAGAAACCACAACGATAGTAACTCAGATTCAATAGGTCTGAATTACCTTAAAGTTCTGAGAAAACTTCCAGAAACATGTTTCTTTCAAGTTAAGTAAAATTACTTTGATTTTTTTCCCAAAGCTCTTTTCAGTTTTACAGAAATATTAACAAGCAGCATTTGCCTTCATTATAATTATTAGATAAATGCCAATTTGGTGACAGAAGAAAAGGATTTTCAGTCGAGACAGAGCCAAGATGCCCTACTTAGTTATGTTAAAGAGAATCAGAAATTAATCAGTCTGCTATTGGGGCACAGCTGTTTTATGAAATGTTTCTTTGATTTTCAAGAATTTGTGTCTTTAAGGGTTCTTATTGATAATAACGGTGAGCTTGGAAGATGAGAGAAAGGCAGTTTAAGCAGCCTGACTGTCACAGAAGTAAAATGGGAAACAGCCAAAAGGAGGGTGGTATTCTAGCTCTCATCAGGGCCTTTGATGTCCACTCTCCCAACAAAGTTTGTCCTCAGGGTTAGGGACATCATTTAGGGGTTGATTATAAAATTGGTTAAGGTTGGGGGTTGGGGTTGGGATGGAAATTATGTAGGATCAGGGCTCTCTTAAATAAAAGGGAAATTGGATAGGATAGTAGATAGTGTAAGTAAACTCACACTACTAATAATAGTGAGTAATAGAGTGAATACTTATGAGCTATTATTTATAGGCAATTTACATTGATATAGATTCTTGTATATTGGTACAAACTTAAATTGTTTTGAATATGTTCCTATTTTCATCTACAGTATTTGTATATCCAGGCAAAGTTATTTTGTCATATTGAATGCATGCATGCTCCTACCTCTACTTAAGATATTTTGTATATTGAGACAATTTTAGGATATATTTATCATATTACAATATACATTTCTACTCCTGATCAAGATACTTATACATTGTTTACATTTTGAGGTCATTGTCCTCATTTGTTACACAGTAGTTTAAAGATTGTTTAATATTCTAATATGAAGTCTTTTTAAATTATATAGGTATTAAGATTCAAAGGTCAATAGTCATCCATGTTTGTCAAACTTATAGTTAAACTAATCAGGTTCTTTAGATACATAGAGCTTGTATTCTGCATACACAGGTAATCTTCAACCACTTCAAAGAGCTTTAAAATATTGCATTTAAATAAATTAGGGTTCTGTTGAAGTGAGACACAATTGCTCCTGGCAGCACTGATCTATTTCTGAGAGAATGTTGAACGCTGAAGACACTCCACATGGAGCTTGTTTTCTTTTTGGCAAAACTGTCCTTTTGACAAGGAACTGCCCATGCATTGACCACTGACAAAATGCATGATGTCTGGACAGAACAAGCAGGATACTAGAAAAAAGACTATTAAATCTTACGAGACAGGGGAAGATGGTTTTAAAAATTTCCTGTCTCTGAAAATGGTCAGTCAGTTAATCTAGGCTTAGCCAAAGTTGATTGCTCCAACGTTGCAAATGAGACTTTAGGTGATTGCCCAGATACCCAGTCATCTCTGTCATTTGCTGCACATTTTGGAAGTTGCTTGATTGCACTTCCTGCTTACTCAAGTAATATTATTTCCCTTCTCGGGTGTTTGTTGGGGTTGAAGACTGGATAGTTAAAGTTACTTTCCTCTCATGACCTGGCCAAGTTATTAATTATATAAGACTTAAACTCATTAGGATAGGATAATTATTTAAACATTTATTATATGTTTCTTCCTTGATATTGTTTATGATGGTTGTAATTCTAATTTTAATACCTGATATTTGTTTGTATTATATATAACTTTGTATTAGGCTTAGAACTTTCTTATTTAAATAAAAGGGGGAGGTGCTATAGGAATTCCTACTGTCAGTAGCCTTTAAGTTACCTCCCCACTTGGTATGCTGAAGTAAAGCGCATGTCCGACCTCTTTTCCGGCTGCGGGATTTGGTTGTTGCTCCCTATTCCAGCAGAGGATTGTGATCTGTGTGTCTACCCCTAATATATAACCTTTTATTATACTCAATTCTGAGCTAGTGTGGGATTTCTTTTTAGCATCCTTCTTCACCTTTGAGGGGGTCTTTTTGTAGTCCTGAGACTCGCCAAGGAACTACAACATCCATAAGGGACACACCCAGGACACTCAGAAAATACCAATAAAGTCGTTCTGATATATTGCCTTCTAAATCTAGATCCTGTAGATAAGTCTTCCACAGTGCCTACATGCCTAATACATTAGCACAGTAACAGAATTCATTAACTGAGAGTAATGGCTCAGTAACAGGCTTCAAACTAACATTAAATAACTCCTTATGATCACTGTGTTTAACCTAATAGGCCTTTTAGCACAAAAGCAGAGGTTTCTGTCAGACGTGACTGACACACAGGTTGTCTCTTGCTGGACCACCAAGAGCAGGTTAATGCACTAACATTAGAGTATATTTTTAAACTTTTATTTCTCTCATCAAGTCAAGGGTAGCATTTGCAAAGGTGTCATGACACATGGTGTAATTGGAGAGTTCTGGCTGCGTATGCCTATCAAATTGTTAGACCTTGATATTTGCTTGAGCGATACAAGCCTGAAAATTGGAGCCGATGCCCCAGTTTCAATGCCATTGTGTCCGCTCATCCCCTCAAGCTTCATTTTGGCATAGTTATTGGTATCAGGGTCAGGCACTAGAGAGTGTGTTGCAGCCTCCCCTCCTTCTGATAACCTGAGCTGTAAAATGGCTTGCTTCAAATTCACTGAAAACCAGATCACCCCTATCCTTTTCAAAATCTATACTTCTGTCATTATTATTTATGATTTGTCATTTGTAACTGCTTATAAATTCCTGCATGGGGATTTCAGAACATTATTATACCTGACTAAGATGCATAGGAAGCTGGGTGCTACAAAAGGAAATTTCTCAATGAAAAGTATGTGTGTGTGAGTCTATGAAAATCCTATCTATACTTTATGATTAAGCTAATAATAAACATTTTTTAATAGATTAAAATAAACACTTTCCTGCTCTTAATTTTCCTGAGATGTAGATACTGACATAGGACAAGTAAGACGACAGTATTTCTTAAATGAATAAAACCTGAGAGTTCTGGACCCTAAGAAACACCTCCCAAACGTTCTCCTTCTGCTGCTGGCTGTTTGTGGGCCCTCTGTCATCTTCATCTTACAGGGCAGTAAAGTGTTAGGTATACATTGTGTGGATGCACACACCGAGGCTTAAAAGGCGATTAGCAGAGACCTAGCAAGAGTTTGAATCAGAATGGACATCTCGCTGCCATCACCTGCATCCTGCCCAACACAAGATGCAGAAGAGACATAGTGTTACAGTGTAGGACCTGCTTACCATCATTTCTCCTCTATGTATTTTAGAGGATAAATCTGTAAAATAACGATGTTTCTATGAAATATCTCCTGACTGCCCTCAGCTCTCAAATCCTAGCTTCTGGTACCACTAGATAAATTGATATCTTCAAGTCTGATTTATCTGTTTCCATTCGAATTTATGATCTATGCAAGGATCGATAGTCAGCCATTAAGTCAGGTATCACAAGACCATAATCTTCAGCCCTACTTGGTATATTTCCAATTCCTTGTGAGGAAACACACAGCGAACATTTCTGGGTCAGCCATATGGCTGCAAAATCAAATCAACTGCTGAAATCCGTAGAATTCTAAGAATTAGCACCCATCTCTGTTACCAGCTGACTGTGCAAGAACTTCAGAGGTGGCCAAAGAATTGGGTAAAGAATTTTGCTCCATATAAAACATTTTCCCTTTTATTCTTTACTAAAAGAAAATGTTTTCACAGTTATATCTGGGTATTGATACATAAAATAACACACACACACAGAGAGAGAGAGAGAGAGAGAGAGAGAGAGAGAGAGAGAGAGAGAGACACATATTGGGTTCTTGCTTCCTAGAGGGATATGAAAAAGAAAACGGTCTGTTTCAAGTACTGTTATTTTTTAATTCTTTCTCCGACTGCACTAACATTCTGTATTCTATATATTTCAGAGACATGCACAGCTTATAGTCCATACTCAATATCAAGTCTTTAAGAAATATTTTACAGGAAGAGAAAAACATTTGACTGTGGAGAAATAGTAAAACAGAATAGCCTACGTGCTATAAATTGGGGGGGATGGAATTTCAATTTTATGTTGCCCCTTCTTCAGTTAATCTGCTAATAATAAGTGGTAATCTCTTTTTATTTTAATTTATTTAAGAAGACTTGATTTTTAGACTCCTCCTGGTAACTAACAGTTAAAAAGAGTGGGATAGCATCAGGCTATTTGGTTTTTGCCATCACGTCCTAGAAATAAGAAATACTCTGAAGGTAAGGGGCAGATGGCAAGGTAAAAGAATTAAGAGCATACTCTCACCTAACACTGAAAAATGTGGATGTGGGTCAATGTCTCAAAATGAGGAGTCAGGTGCTGCTTTCAACTCTACAGTAAGGCTGCTGATTACAGAATATCAGAGAAAAGCAGCACAAGCAAGCCAAACAGGACAGTGGTTTAGAGTAGTGATCTCACCCTGCAGCAGCTTCAGCCTTGGGGTAGATACCAGAGACTGGATAGAGGTTTCTGTCCCGCCCAGTCCTGCAACCGCTCCATCCCAAAGAAACACAAAGGCCTACATTAATTATAAACTGGTTGGCCTATTAGCTCAGGTTTTCTTATTACCTAACTCTTACCTATTAACCCATAATTCTTGTCTATGTTAGCCACGTGGCTTGCTACTTTTCGTTAGTGAGGCATTCTCATCTTGCTTTCTCTGTGTCTGGGTGATGGCTGTAGATTGAGCCTTTTCTCTTTCCAGAATTTTTCTGTTTTGGTCGCCCCACCAATACTTCCTGCCTGGCTACTGGCCAATCAGCATTTTATTAAACCAAGACAACTGACAAATCTTTACAGGTGACAAGACCATTGTCCCAGAGCAGAGAGTTGTTTTGACTATAGAACATGCTTAAGGATTCATTATAAAATAAGAATCATACTGTCTTCTGTTCACTACTGGCTGGGCTATATAAACGAGGTAACATGCAAGCCCATCAGGGAGAGTGTGTTCTATGAGATGTGAGTTTTAATTGATAACCAATACTGAATTTAAAAAATAAATGGAGAAGGGTAGGAAAGAGGGCTCAGTGTTCCTGGACACTCATCTCTCGTTGTCCCTGGCCACTACCAGGGAGGTAGTGTCTTCTTCAAACTTTCAGGAGCGTTCCTGAGACTGAGATCTGCTGTTGTGCTGGCACATGAGCCAGAGACTGTGCATCATTTCCGCTGTCTGCAGGAGGGAGAGCTGTGAGTCAGATCTTCTCTGCTCTTCCTGATTTCAGGAAGGTGCTTGGACAGAGCCACTGAGTCCTGCAGACTAATAGACAGCCATGACCGAAGGGCTCCAAATGCACCACCTACAATTATATTCCAAACAGAGTAATTCCCATTGTCATTTAGTTACTTGATTTAAATTTAACTTTCCCTGAAAGTCTTGAAAGTTACTCTAATTTGTCTCCTGTGTTTCGGTTTGTTTTTTGTTTTGTCTTGTTGAAATCAGACCATGAAACATCCTCATTTCTCATCATTTTTATGTCAGTTTCTGAGTAAATTCTACTTTACCTGTTGACTTAGGTAGAATCTTGCTTCTTATGCAGTAATACTCCACCCCACCCCCCGCTCATTTAACCAACTAAGCACCCATGTACTCAAAGGACTTGTTAAAACTGCATACAGAATAGTAGAATCATGAAAGGACTTCTTCCATAAAGCATGTATATGGCAGACTCCTGTTGGGGCATATTATTTTCAGGTGTGTTACTTTTGTTTATTAACTGTGAAGCTGCAATTCTTTGCCTGTCTAAAACACCTGATGGTCCTAATAAAGAGATGAACGGCCAATAGCAAGGCAGGAGCAAGGAGAGGCAGTGCTAGCAGGCAGAGATTATAAATACAAAGAGAAATCTGAGAGAAGGAAGAACAAGAGAGCAAGGGAAGGAGAACATCAGGGACCAGCCTCCCAGCTACACAGAAAGCCACGGAGAATGAAGTAAAGAAAGGTATACTGAAATAGAGAAAGATAAAAGCCCAGAGGCAAAAGGTAATCGGGATAACATGATAAGAAAAGCTGGCTAGAAAGAAGCCAAGCTAAGGTTGGCCATTCATGACTAAGAATTAGGCTGTGTGTGTGATTTATCTGGGAGCTGGGTGGTGGATCCCTCAAAAATCCAAAATAATAAAACATCACACAATAGACACCTTCCTCAGTGACTTCATTACAAGGAAAAACGGAGACCTGAGATGTGCAACTCATTGGCAGTGTTGGGTACAAATATTTCATCTTCTGGAAGAATTGCGGTACTGGTGTAAGCTGATGCATGTCACCTCTAAGAACTGGAAACATGATTTGTACCAGTGAGGAGAAGAAGGGGATGCCTGAGTTATGATATTCTTGAGGATCCAAGGAAGAACAGTACTCACTGAACACTGGCTAATTGGAAGTGGAAATGGTGGTCTTGAGAAGTGTGGGAAATTTATTCAGTAATATTCAGTAAAACAAGGGGGAAAGGCAGAGTATGTGACAAAAAAAAACATGACAAATATTGTTGATTTAACTGCTGTTGCTTGTGGAACTCCTAAAAGACTTTCTGTGCTGTTAATGAAAATGGAAAACAGGTTTTTTGCAATCCTAAGGATAAAGAAATAGCTCTTAGATGCATAGGAAAAGAACAAAAGGCAAAATAACAAATCTGTCTTCAGTGGAGAGTGGATGGGACAGAGAAATGGATAACACCTGCCCAGACAAGCAAAGGGCCCTGCAGTTTCACAACACTGGATTTTAGATCATTTAGTTCAATGTGCCTGTTTGTTTTTCTCCAGAAAAATTCAGCTACCATGGATTCTCAAAGAACAGACAAGGTGAGTCTTAAGACATCGGCTGCCAACTCAGGTGGAGAAGAGATAAAAGAAGAGCAGGAGATTTGACAGACAGAGTACCAGGTTACAATTGTGTCTTCGTAAAATAAACTAATTATTCAATAAACAACTGGTTTTTTCTTTTTTATTGATATTTATTGAGCTCTACATTTTTCTCTGCTCCCCTCCCTGCCTCTCCCCTCCTCCCTTCAATCCTCCCCCAAGGTCCCCATGCTTCCAATTTACTCGGGAGATCTTGTCTTTTTATACTTTCTATTTCCCATGTAGATTATATCTATTTAAGTCTCTCTTAGTGTTCACTTTGTTGTCTAAATTCTCTGGGATTGTGGCTTTCTTTGTTTTATGTTTAAAAACCACCTATGAGTGAGTACCTGTGATAATCGTCTTTCTGTATCTGGGTTACCTCACTCAAAATAATGTTTTCTAGCTCCATCCATTTTCCTGCAAAATTCAAGCTATCATTATTTTTTTCTGCTGTGTACTACTCCAATATCAACATGTAGAAAAATGAAAATAGACCCATATCTGTCACTATGCCCAAAACTCAAGTCCAAATGGATCAAAGACCTCAACATAAAGCCAGCCACACTGAACCTTATAGAAGAGAAAGTGGAAAAGTATACTCGAATGCATTGGCACAGGGAACAACTTCCTAAATATAACCCCAGCAGCACAGACACTGAGAGAAACAATTTATAAATGGGACCTCCTGAAACTGAAAAGCTTCTGTAAAGCAAAGGACACGATCAGTAAGACAAAACGACAGCCTACAGAATGGGAAAAGATCTTCACTAACCCCACATCAGACAGAGGACTGATCTCCAAAATATACAAAGAACTCAATAAATAATTGTACAGACCCAATTACCTCACAGTATTTCACGCCCTCATGGAAAGTCTTAGTGAAACACAGATCTGTGTCTATGTGACATTTACATTCTAATAGAAGAAAACAGGGCATGAATAAAAGGTACAATAAAATATGAGTGTCGCTGAAAATGAGTGTAACCACTGAAACCGACTGTGCCTATGGATTCAAGCAATACCACGGAGGGTGATGTGTGTGCTGTGGTGAGAAGGATATGGGAAGTGTGAGGAGACGAGGCCAGGCAATGAAGATGCTCAAGTTTGCAGTGAGAGGAGCTCAGCTTTCCATTTCAAGGAAAGATCAGTCTAGTTTTAGGTGTAGAATATTATGATTTAATCCCCAAAGATAAACATATTGCAGATACTATATAATATACCCAGCAGCATGAGAGGAAAGCATAAAATGTTGTTAGTCATTCCCACCAGCTGAGGCTGAGGCAGTAAAACCTTAGTCTAATTGTTAGTATAAAAAGGATATTTCTCCCAATTATGTTGTATGTTGGCTGACATTGATGACAGTGCTGTCTCTGAATCACCATCATGTAAGTTCCAGAATAAGTGAGTAGGCCGTGTCTGGATTAAACAGTCTCGTCTCAAGTCACATGCCAAAGAAACAAATGTAGCCGTCTCAAGCCTTCTTTTCATGTTCATCCTAGGAAACGCCACCTTATGCTCTTGCTCTTTTCAGGCAAGGCTTTTGCCACAAGGAGGGGATAGGCTAGCGGGGCAGACTGTATGACCAGAGAAGCCTAGATCATGATCAAAATGAAGGTAACAACTGAAATCACTTAAATCACATGGGGCTGCACAATGCTGGAGCTGGCCCCACTCCATGTCCTGAAAAATCAGGCAGACATGACTAAAACGCTCAAAACAAGGGTGTGGCATACATGCGTGATGAAGAGGAATGTGTTCTAATACAGCTGAAAATAGGTATTGCTGGAAAACATGTAGGTGCTACTAACTCAAATCAATGATAGAGATGAAAGCGGAAATGTTAGTGATTTGAAGATAATACCAGGTGTGTTGGGAAGATGTTACATTAGGCATTCAGTTCCTCAATCTCTTCCCCGAGAAGAAAGGTGGCAATCAGTTTGGTTTTAGAGATGATGTGTTCGGGACTTGGGTCAGAGATTGAAGCAGAGATATCAAGAGAAGAGGATCTATAGGTGTCGGGGTGCACTGTGATCTCAGCTATGTTGGAGACTGAGGAGTAAAGAGGATTTCTTGGGCCCGGAACTACCAGCCTAAGCAACATGATGAGTCTCTTCTACATTGAGCAAACAAAAATAATAATTCAAACAGATAGAAGGCCAAGTATACCTAGACTTATTTACATTAGGAGAGGCCGTTCTGGAGAAAAGCGTTTGAGAGCCACTAATTTATTGATGCTAATAAAACAGGGCTAGAGATAAAAGGATAAGAATATGCAACAAGCTCTAGAATCTGCAATATTTAGTGGCCACGAGAGACTGGCCTACAATGCAGAGTGCCAGGGAACAGCTGAGGAAATGAGATTAAAACCTACCGAGTTGGCTTAATGGAAGCTAACTCTGTAAGGAAAGCACTGTGCAGAAAATCAGGTTTCCAATGCTGCTGCTGGCCATAGCAAGCAGGGACTGAGAAACACTGATTTAAAGTACACAACACACTCAATTCCAAGGGAGAGCAGCTTCTGTGGACTGGTAAGGGTGGGAAAGGATCAGAGGAAGGGGAGGAATTGACAGAGCAAGCAGCTCGCATTGCATTTATTCCAAGAACTTTTGTTTCAGAGAAAAAAAAGGTCAGTACTTTGAGCCAGGCTAGCAAATTTCATTGCTCTGGCGAGATTTTCTATCCCACCCTACATTCCAAGAGAAAAGGAAATATTTCATCTTGGGATGAGCCATCCAAAAGAAAAATAATCTCTGTGGTTTTTGCTAAGAATAGATTTGGTTTTTCAGTCAACACTGACCCAAAATATTACCCCAACAGAATTACTTTCTGATTTTAAACAATAAAACATTTTGTTTAAACAGTTCCTGTGAAGTGATGCTAGACTTCTAAAGGTTTGAATTTCTTTTCTATATATATTACTAAAACTGACACATAATTATCTCTGGGTTTCTCCTGCCTGCTACCATTTTCTCATTTGTTTTGGTATCTTTAAAACAAAAACTGAGTAAATATTTGAAGATAACCCACAATTAAGACTTTCCAACTTGATCTCCTTTCCAACTTGAATGAGATACATGCTTATAAAAATAAAAGTAAGTATACACTGAGTGTGGCTCAGTGGTAGGAACCATGACTAGCATGTGCAAGTCTGAGTCCAATCCTCAATATCAGAAAAGTATGGAAGTAAAAATAAGTGATAAAAGAGAAATGGAGAGTGACATGTCAGCCTCGTCCCCTTAGTTAACCTTAAACCTGTCTGAGAGGACAGAGGAGAGATTCAGATTCAGCAAGGAATGAAGGGAGTTCCTCGGGGTCTGTCATTCTCTACAAGAGAGAGCATGGGTCACTCCCACCTGGGGACATTTGCTGTCACTGGTGGCTTACTTGATCCTACAGCTAAAAGAGGTGTTTACTGGTCTTCAGTGGATAGTGGTCAGAGATGGTACTAAGCTGTCTTCTCTCCTACAACCAATATTTTCCTGTTCAGTCAATGGTTGCAAAGTTGAGAAAAACTGATAAGAAAGACTGAAGGATGGCAGAGACTCTGGGGAGAGAAGACTGAAGCTAAATTTTTACAACAGCATAATTGGATAAATTCAATTATAAGTACAAGAAACTAAAGCCATAAACAGAATATAAAGGTGAATAGCAGTTCAGCAGAAATTTGAATTTATCTAAACTAAAAAAAAATTATTGTTTTCCAGCAAATAAAGTAAGTGAAGGGCACAAGATAATGGAAACACAGTATGCAAGCACGTATAATTATCAACTACAAATTTCAATGTGGGGGGATGTAGAGTGGGGGTGTAAGAAGAATAGGTAGGATGGGTGTTTCTGGGCATGTGCGGGTGACTTTACTGAATGAGTAAAAAGAAAGGCAGATATAAAATCAAAAGTTAGAGGTTTAGATTGTGTAACATTTTTGTGTGAAGTGAGATGACAGGAAGGATACTAACCTCTGAAAAAGGAAGAGTGAAATTGAGATTGCAGAGATGCTGTGGTCCCACCTGAGAATGCGGGAAGATCCTTAATGGGAGAAGCTCAGGGTTTGATGACTGAGATGCTGCAGGATCATGTGTAATATCAGAAAAAGTAACTTAATAGAAAGATACTGAGGATAGGTAGCAAAGGAGGCTTAGGTTGAGAAACCTCTTAGCTTCTTAAGGTGGGGGTGGGGAATATGGTTGTCCAGGTGAGGCAGAGATAGGTAGACAAGAGGAAGAGTCTGCAGAAGGAAAGGAGACTACAATTCCTTCCAGCCTGGGGAAAAAAGCTGGACACAGAGGGAAAAGTCATAGCTTAAGAAGGTAAAGGCAACACCGTTTCCTGCCTTCAGAGATTTCCTGAAGAGCAAAATAGTGGTGAGGATTATAGTAAACAAGCCACAAAATCAGGTTAAAGTGGGAGCCTATAAATGGTTTCTTGCTTTTTTGATCATCAATCACAAACAAAAGTAAATTAAAATGCTAATAATACTAACTAGAATATTGATCCAAATATTTTACCTGTGTTATTAGCCTAAAAAGACATGAATTGTATCTTAATACTCAGTTTACACAAAAGAATGTGAATCAGCTAGAATTTAAGTTAGTGGAAAGGCAAACATTTTATCACCTGGTAGACAAAGGTCAGATCGTATTCAATCTAATTCCAATAAGTTTCCTCTTTTCTCCCCTGTTCCTCTCCTCTGCTCCCTACTTCCTTCCAACAGATCGACCCGTGTGGCTCGGGCTGTCTTCAAACTCTTCAGTCCAAGGGATACACAAGGGATTGGTCAGGATCCCAATCCAAGATGAAGGGTACACTGTCACAAGGGTTCTACTTGCAAAGTTCAAACACCCCCTTCTCTGTGAGTTCATCATGTATGGGTCAGTTTGGGAATGAAGAGTTCTATGGATTTCTTTTATTATGATGCAATTTTCCAGACCCCTTGGTATTTTGTGGATAGAAATCACACACATGGTTAAACCTCGATAACTCTTAGCTCTAAAAGAAGGAGCTTTGGTTGAAAAAGTAATATGTAGAGAATCAGCCAAAATAACAACAAAAGTATTTTTCTCACAGTAGGAAGGTGTGAGCTTCTTGAAACAGTACCATTAACAGGATGCAGGGGACCAATTGAACAGTCACAAAGCAGGGTGTCTAGGGATGAGCCCGTCCCTGTGTCATAGATCAGTAATCAATATTGGGCAGATTTAATTAGAAAGAAGAGTCAACCATCCCCAGGTGTCTCTCTACCTCATTCTAAGAACATTTAAATACCAAGACCGCAATGAAATGGGATGTGAGCCCATGCTTGGGACATGCTCTTGAGTCCCCCAGTTTTAGTTTCCCAGTAAAGTGCCATTAGATATTCCTGTGATGACAGACAGACATCACACACATTTAAGTCCTGGGTGTCTAAATCCTCAGTGTAATGAAGTTATCCGATTACTTATTATGGAACTAGTTTTTTACTGATTGACCTTTTAGGCTTAAGGTATTAAGCATCATATTCAAATATACTATATGAATATTGGTTGGTAGCTAGCATGTCAAAAACTATTTAATATCTTTTTATACATTTAATGACTACTAGTCAACTAGATGATGAGTATCTCGGCAAGAAAGAAACCCTAAACATGGGTTTGGGCAGACTTGGTGTCACTCCAAGGATTCCTAAAAAGAGTTTTAATCACAGCATATACTTAGAATCCACCAAAAATGCCTAGACTTTAAAATCTCTATTCAGTCTGCTATCAATTTAAGTATTTCCCATAGAACATTGTAATTGTCCACTGGAATTATGTATATTTTTAAAATACAGTTTATACTTGAAAGAACTTCAATCACCTGACGTAAAGACACATAGTTAAGCAAATATACATTGCACGTATAACTCTATAAAAGGGTACAGAGGGAAAGAATATGTACTTAAATACGTGTTAATTTAGACAGCCATTGTCTGTCTAATATTTATAATTAATACATACTTAACATGAGCTTTCTCAGAAATCTATACTCATCTTCTTACATAGCACTACTGAATTATATTTAACACCCTGATTAGATGTGGAACATTGGTAGTAGTTAAACTTATAAATCACCTTATGTAGATGGCATTTGAGCAATGGTGGGTTTTTCCCTAATGGCATTCAGTCCTTCAATCACAGTGAAATTTGTACCTGTCTAAGACATAGAAAAAACCTAATCAGAGTACTTCTTTTTACACGAAAGAAAAATTAATGTTTACTCTCCCTTTGTCATGCAAAGATTAGATTATAGGCTTGCTAATACATTTGCTTGTTTTGAAGAGAGAAAATTATTTTGATCCAATTTTCATGGCATGTAAGAGATGGCTAAAAACAGATTCTTCCTTTGCTCATGCTGTATTTGAGGACTGTAATATTAGAAATCCACTGTAATATCTAAAACAATCAAGCTAAATATGCCAAGGGACATTTTAACGCAGTACACTGATGAAAGAGGGTATTGAATTTATTCAGCCATGAACAAGTCTTTGATTATCATACACCTCAACTGCTCTGTAGGTGTTGACCGTACGGAAAAGTCAAAAATAGAAAATGAAGTGTGATTATTTCTTGATGAATCGAAATTACTTTAATAGAAATTGAATGGAGAAAATTTCTATTAATAGTTGGAATCAAGCTTCCAGTTCTCTCTCTGAGTAGCATTCAATAAACCTGCTTGAATTATGATGACATTCTCAAAGAGGTTGAAAGGAAGCACAAGGAAGAGGGATGGCTCCCTCTACATGTCTACGTCATTCACAGGAGTGCAAACTGTATAGCATGAAGGTTCATAAATAACTGTGCCAATTATGCCTCTCAAAGCTGTGTCTACAGTTGCATACCTGGGATTTGTCAAAAAGTTAAGTGTAAGGAGGTAGAAAGCGATAAATTATAAGATTTTAAAATTATTTTGAAGCTGCTGCTTAACAAAGGGTTGCTGAAAAGCTTAGTTAAAGGGGAGAAACATATAATTCAGCTAGAGAAGACATGATTACACTGTGCTTATGCCATTGTCAGTAAGTGGAGAAAGCTGGGGAATTTTAGAAAGCACTGGTAATTAGAGTGTCAGCTCAGTTTGGCAGCCCCGGGGAATTCGTTTTTCAGTTTCTCAGACAGTCAGAGAAGCCTATCGTGCTGGAACTGAATGTCAAGGGAACAAGTCCAGCCTGTTTCTATACCATGTATACAGGTGTCTTTTTTTATTCGTAGCTAAATACTGTATCTCACATTTTCTGCCATGCCTTCACAGTTATTTCACACTTAACTTTTGTGAGTTGTTGTAATGATGAGGCGTGGAAATTTCAAAGGACTCCCGAGGAAGTGTGAAATCGGGTTTGAGATGTTGAACACTGTTAACTCATTTGAATCAAACAGGAAAGGTTGGGATGACACCATTAAGGCAGAAAGGCAAGAAGATGTGGTGGAGAGTGATCATGACTCGGCTAGTTCATCCTCATGTGTGAATGGTTTTCCAAGAATGACTCAAACATAAAATCAAGAGCATATGCCTGCAGGAAGTTTCCAGTCTAATTATAGAACATTACTTTCACACATAAACTAATGGCGAGTTATAAGTGTGTGGTAGTGAGGGTTTCAGCTCTTCATTCTTTAAGCCGGATCTAGAGGATTCCTGTCTCCATCTGGATGTTTTAGCAAGGCCGTTTCTGACCCAACACTAGATGAGTCCTTTACTGAATTCAGAAGCCAATGATTTGATCAAGAGGTGGACAAGTTAAGGCTGTATTACCATGTTGGGGAACTAGGTAGCTGGGGTGTGTCCTTGGTGCTGAGTGTTTATGGTCCCATTTTGTGTTCTTTGTCCTCTGTTACCCTTGCATCATACACTGACCAGCTCTTTTTGGCATGTTTTGCCTGTCAATTCTGAACCACAGTACACTCTTTTCCCTTTGGCTGCTTCTGCCGGGTATTTTTGTGTATGAGACATTGATGAGAAAATCAATTAATACAGTCTATAAATGCAAAACTGGAAGTACAGAGTCTGAGATGTCTGGGATTTGCAGTTGAGTAAAAGAAAAGGAGGTGTTAAAGGGGCAAAACCTCAGAAGGCATGCTAAAATGGCTATGTTTTCTAGGAACTTTCACAGCTCAGAATCAGCAGAATTAGAAAACTGCTTAAGGCAAATTCAGCAACATTAAGAAATCAATAATCCTTGGAAATCACTGAGCCCAACATTGAGATTACAGAGAGGCACCTGTGACAGGTCCTCCACCATGGCTGGCTTGTGAGTTCACAACACACTGGAGTATTGCATAGGACTACTAGAACGTGGGGCTGAGAATAAATGCATGATATATATGACAATGGATATTTTGGTCCATTGTCTAGCACTCAAAAAGCAAACACTTCACACATGATTTATATTTAATTTATATTCCACAGTGAACATGAACTAAAAAGCCATCTAAGTGCAAGGCACAAATAAGATGGGGGAAACGAGTACTTACTTTCTACCAAGTTCACAGCTGGTGTCACCAAGTCCCTCTTGATTGTTTAGTCTAGTGTTTTAGCCTACTCTCCGACATCTATAAACTGATAGACTATCCAAAGTCTCGTACACCAGAACACAATTTACCTGTTGATATTCAAGAATTTATTTTGTAAAATTTTAAAAATGATCATATTTAAGTAAGAAAATAATACAAATAAACATAATTAACATTTGTTTTTGAAATATTTAGTAGTGTATGTCATAAAATAGGGTCAATTACCTGTAAAAATGCTCATTTCAGATAAAGAACTAAAAATGTTGTTAAGTCAATAAGTTGCTAATACATATAAAATAGTACAATTTCCAAGCATGTGTTACTACCAAAATCAAGAAATTGGATAAAACATATCATAGATATGTAGTAAAATAGGTAGCTATACATATATGTACTATTTATTAAAAGTCAAGGATCCATCCTTTTAAATAACATAGTGAACTAATTTGTGTGCTGTCACAAGCCCCAATAGACATAGTTCTTGAAAAGATCTCAGGAGGGTCTGAAGAAGACTGTGGGCAGGTCAACGGCTTCCACAGGAGGAGGAGGGAATCTGTTGTTAAATATTTAGTTCATTGTTCAGGGAGAAGGTGTTTGCTTTCTGTCCATTCCTTCACAAGAATGATCAAAAGATCCCTGGTGTCAAATAGTCTTGTGACAAGGTACTAGCAGCAACATTGGTTAGGCACCTATTAGCAAATTTTTGAGCCCTGCTTCATACTTTAGCTTGATGAACTCTGAGGAACCACGGCAATCTACGTCCTAATAAGTTTCAGCCCCTCATTGACAGAGATTAATGATGGAAACACCTTAGAAACTCAGAGGTCACCTGCAGAATACCATTTGCCAACTGTCGATTGTCAAAGTCCATCAGTCAAACATGTTTTAGCAGATGCTTGCAGCTGAACTTTCAAAAGTGCAGATATGCTTGGAAATTGTTTGAATCTACTCAGCTGGCACACAGCTCAACTATGCTGTGTAGTGTTCAGTTGTTCAGGATCTACCTTTGCTGAAGACTGGAAGACGGCCAAGAATGGATTACTCCCACGGGAAGTCATTCACTTACCTACACAATCCTTTAACCCTCTGAGTAATTTGTTTGATTTCAAAGTTGATGATGGTAAACATTTTGAATCTTGCATAGCACATAAAAGGATTTACGTGTTTATCCATTTGTCCATTCTCTGAAAATCATAGATAAACAAAATTATACATACAACTCAAGTTGAACGTGTTTGAAGTTACATGTGTTGTGAAATGGCTGATTTGTGCTAATTATCATGCATTCACTAAATATTTAAATGAAAGTAACCCTTATATCTTCTGATGGAAATATGAAGAGTGCAATATATAGACATTGGCTGTAGTCAGCATGCTCTCTCTTGAACATGTTCCTAAGGGTTCCTCCAATTCTTCATCCTTTGCCCATCATCTCTTCCTGTCCCCTCTATAGACCCCAGACCAAATAAGAGCCATTACTCTAGGACCTAGTTCTACATTTATTCTTATTTCTTATTCTTAGATCTAATATCTAAGTAAGAACCATTCTCTTTTCAACTCCCTGGGTTTGTTTCATTTTACATAAGACAAAGAATACACGTGATTACTAAACAGGTTTTAAGTGGGTGCCCTCTCATATAAAGCTATTTAGAGAAGACACAGGGGAAATCTCTACGATGATGGTGGACAAATCCTATTCATTTAAGTCTTACTGGTGTCAGGTTGTTGCAGAATATTTTCACAAATTCCCCAGGGTTCTGGAGCTGCTAAATCATATAATGAAATTTTGCACACAATGAGCACATAACTCTATTTAAGGTCTAAACAAAATAATAAGTGCATGTTTCACGTACAACTGAAGGAAATTTACCTGGGCAGGTGCTGAGGAATAATCCTTCTGTACATTGTGAAGATTTATTGATGTGCTTGGTTTAATAAAGAAGCTGATTGGCCAATAGCTGAACAGAATAACGTTAGATGTGAAAGCCAAATTGAGCATGTTGGGAGGGAGAAGGGCAGTGTCAGGAGTCACCAGTAGAGGCAGAGAGAGCAAGGTCCGCATGCTGTACTCAAAAATGATACCAAGCCATGTGGCAAAACAGAGATAAGAAATATGGGTTAACATAAAATGTAAGCACTAGTTAGTAACAAGCCTGAGCTATTGAGCAAGCATTTTTAATTAATATGAAGCCTCTGAGTGATTATTTGAGATCAGCTGAGGGACAGAAAACTCTGCCTACAGCAGGAAACATGGTATCACACAGCTCAATCTTGATAATAAAACAATAAAATTTTCTCAAAATTGGCATTTTGTTCTCTCTTATATACAGTATACTAGTATTTAATTATATTCCTGAATAATCTCTGGTTATATGTCTACTTTCCTTAAGAATATTTAACCAGAGTAAACTAAAACTGTAGATTTCAGTCTATTTTTTTATGGTACTCCTGTTTATGTAAATACTTGGTTCTCTGATTCTTTTGCCTTCTCTTGTTCCTTCAGTTGGTTTGTCTTGTCCAACTTCAGTGTGATGGTTTTTACTTTATTGTAAAAATTTTATTTCATTTTGTTGTTTCATTTTTATCTCTTATAAACCTGTTCTTTTCTAATGAGAGAGAGAAAGGAAGATGAACTGGCTAGGAGGGGAGTTGGGAAGGAACTTGGAGAAATAGAAGAGGACACTGCACTCATCATATATCATATTAGAAAATAATCTGTTTTTAGTAAAAGAGTAACAAACAAACAAATAAATAAATAGAAATAGCTGAAAATAAATACAGCCCCCTTGGCATGTGACTAAGAATATTGCAAGTATTGCCAAGTCTTTGCCAATAATGATTCATTCCAAAATCAATCCTGATGGTAACAAAGTAGGTCATTTGATACAGTTGCTATAAAAAGAAAGTGTCCTATATATGTAGGTCCCATCTATAATTATTATAACCATCTACCATGAAATATACAATATAGAGTGTGACAATCCTTCTTGGCTATTATGTACTTTTTAGTATCAAAGGAAAAGGAAGAGTTGGATTGAGACATCATGAGCAATTCCCCCAACTATATAGCATTTATGATGAACACAGATGGAATGGAGGGTGGCTGGAGAAAATGCTGTAATGTACTAGGCCCAGATCATATCACGTCCTCTTTCCAACTAATCACAGAACACACGGATCAAAGAAAAGGGGCTATGTTTCTTATCCCTAATCACAAATATTTCCCACTAAACACTTAATAATTTGGAGGAGAAACTGTATTCGGAAGCCTAGACTAGAAGTCCTGCTGTGGAGATCGCAAGTCATATCTAGCCCCTCACCCCAAAGAAAGTTGATGGAATAATAGTGAAAGGGCAAGAAAGAACGTTAGCCAATATGGGGATGACGGGGTGATGGGAATGAAACATCTTGACAACCCTCAGAATACTGACAAGCGATGTTGGTTTAAATATAAGAAGACTTAGGGGGAGGGAATAGGGTTGCAAAACTAAACAATCTTTCTAGACTGTAGCCAGTTGGACTTTTCCCAGTCTGGGCTTTGCAAGAAGGTTCTAGAGAGATTTTTTTTCTACTTCAATGGAAAATTGAATTCTTTGAGGTGCTTGACTGCTCCTATTTTGAGGGAAGTCCAGATTTCCAATAGGAGTCAGTGACTCTTGATGACATAGGAACAACATCACAGATCTGCTATGAAGCTTGCTGACTCCTGAAACACATGGTGGCTGCTGGTTTAGGGCAGAAACTAGCAGGTAGTTGTAAAACCCAGCAGTTAAATGCCTCTGCAGTTCTTCACTGATGTCTCTTAAGTAGTGAGTGTGCATACATGTAGAGTTGGACATGAATCTGTTCCCAAGATTTAGGATGAAGGCAATCAGAGAGAAACAAAGACAGAGATTTCAATACCTATTGCAGATCTGTACTCATCAGGCATCTGCAGACCTAGTGACAAGCTCATGCTTTCTAGGAAAGGATGTTTCTAAGTACTGTTGTAAACTTAGAAATGACTCATGCAGCCAGCAAGTTCCTTCTGGAGCCATTCCGCATCTCTCTTCTGCTGCCCCAATATGGGGAAGTCACTCCTTACTGTCAAGTACGGTGAAAGGCAATTCCTATAAACTGGCCCCACACTAGGTCACCAAGACACTACAAAGAATGAATACATTTGAAACGGCACTTAAAGACATGGGAGTAAAGTGGATTGCCATTAACTTTAAACACACCTAAAGCACATTGAATATAGTCTCATCAATTGAATCAAGTGCATTTAGAACAGAACAATACAACCTGGGGTATACTTCAAGTTCCAGCCATAGTAGGGGAACAGTGCCTTTCAAGGGCAAGCAAAGGAGTTAAATTTGTAGAGGCATTTCTAGTCATTTTCCATGTGATGTTTTTCTTTTCTACACAAAAAACCAAGCTCTGAGGAAATAGTATTTGTTCTCCCACATAAATATCCATTTATGCACAGAAAAGCATATATATATATGTATATATATGTATGTATATACATATATATATGCACACGGTGATCTAAGTATATTATGAGGTTAAAGCTGCACAGTTAGCATGTTCATAAAAATTACAAGTAGCGCTGGGGGATGACTCAATCCTTAAAGGGCTTGTCACACAAGCACGAGTTCAGTCCCCTAGAATTCCTATAATATAAATGCCGGGTGAGCTAGTACATGTTTGTAATTCCAGATCTGGGCAGGCAGAGACAGCCAGATCTCTGGAGCTTATTATCCTGCCAGGCTGCTGAATTAGTGACCTCCAAGTTCAGTGAGGGAAGGACCTCACTGAGTGATTGAGGAAGGTAGCCAACATTGAGCTCCACATGCCCATGCAGATACATGTAGGGCCACTTACATATATGTGTGTAATATGGGATCCCAAAAAGCTGGAACAGCAGCTGATTTCAGTGAAAATCAGAACAAGCATTTTCAGCATCTAGCAAAGAGAAGAACTGCACAGCCCGCTCCTTGGATAAAGGGAGGGTAATGGAAATGTTGGCGGGCTTTCTGTGATAGTTCTTGCCAGGAAAGGTTACAGCTGTGAGCGCACATTAAGGAAGAAAGCGTTCAGTATTTATGATTTGCAATTTTAACTGTGCTTAAAGTGGGGCAGGAGGATTCATGGGGGACTTAACGTTCTAGGAAATCTATTTGGTCAGTTCTGTACAATTTTATGACCTTTCATTAGGACTTGAAAGTTTAACTGTACAAACTGTGCAGAGGATGTGAAATGCACCGGTCTGTGCAGCCTGTCTCAGAATGCCCCTAATGCCACTATTGAAAGAGGCCATTAAAGGAACTGTATTTTAAATGGGCTGACATCAGAGGCGATAAATGCAATATTCATCAAAGGACTTCAGAGGACAAAGCCCTAAACAAAAAATTCAGAGAAAATGTTTATGCCTCAAACATTTAAACTCTGTGGAAACAAAGGGAACACACTTAAAATGCACAGTATGTATCTAACATCAAAAACAATCTCTCTAGCGAGTAGTACTTTATTTTCACATCAGTTTTACATCAACTAAATTCCCACACAAAATACTTATTGTATACTTATTGTACAACTGTGTACGGGTCACAAAGAACGTAGGAATGATTAGTAAATTTCAGGTAACATTTAGGTTCATGTGACTCTGAAGCAGCCGATAAGGGGACTTCACATGGATTTTCCTACAATTCTCAGAGTAATCAGCTTTTTGTGAATTATTAGATCAGGCTACAGATGGAAGCCAGGGAGTTCACAGATGTAATTTAATCAACATCTTATCATCTTCATGTGGAACACAAAGGTAGCACCATTCTCATCCTTATCATTTCTAAGCAAGTGTGAGCTATATCAGATTTCTAATTCGTTAGTCGTAATGTCCTCTTGCCTCTCCACTCCACCTAGGCAAGCTTTGCATATCAAAAATGCTTAAAGAAAAACGCATCTGTGCCCACCATCCCATTAGTATTAACAACATTTGCTTATTCTATATAATTTATTACCAAGGCATCATGAGACTCCAAAGAAGACAAGTGTGTCAAACAAAAGAAAATAAAAATGGCCCACAGCTGGACAGTATGCAGAGAGCACCCTTGGAGCATTTGGCCCTAACTGGGATGTCATCATCAAATCCCTTCCCTCAAGCCTCGGGGGGACCTATACAGAAGAAGAAGAAAGATTGTAGGAGCTAGGGGTGACAGATGAAGTCAAAGACCACTGTCCTCCAGACACAACAGGACTCGCATATGTAAGAACTCACAGAGGCTGTGACGGCACGAAGAAGACCTGCAGAAATCCAAGCCAGATGGAGTCCTAGTTCTGAGAAGGAAACCGGACACGGAGTGCAACCTCTAACTAACTAAGAAGCTATTTGCAATCGATAATTGCTGGAAAACAGAAATTGGCTCTTTCTGAATAGCTCAGTGGAACATCAAGAGCACACTCTGGGTCAGGCCCTAGGCCTAGGAGAATTCGGTCAGCCCACACTGAACTCCCCGTTTTCTCTGTGTGCATTCTTTTGTTTGATTTGCTTTGTTTTCCTTTTTTAAAAAATATTAATTTTGTTAGTTTAAAATTTTTTATTGAGTATTTTTAGTATGTTTTAATATTTGTTAATTGTGTACTTTTGGTTATTCTTTTTGAAAGAGAGCAAGAGATAGGATTTGAATTTGGGTGGGAGTATGTAGGAAGAATTGGGGAAGGGAAAACTATGTGATCCAAATATTTTGTAAGAAAACCTTAATTTTTTTATTTAAAAAAAACAGAAAAAGGATCGTGCTAGAAGAGATCCACCAGAGGTTCAGAGATTGTACTAGCATCTCATTTTTGTTTTGTTTTAAAGATTTATTCTGTGTGTTTGTGTGTGTGTGTGTGTGTGTGTGTGTGTGTGTGTGTGTGTGTGCCTGTCTGAGCTTTTGTACACAGGTGTGTGCCTTGCCCTTGGAGGTCCAAGGGTGTCAGATACTCAGGAACTGGAGTTATAGACAGCTATGAGATGAGAATACCTGATGAGAATACTGGAAAATGAACCCATGTTCTCTGCAAGATTCGGTTATACACCCAACTACTGAGACATATATCCAGCCTCTAGCTGTTTCTTGATTCTAGGATTTTCCCTTGAGTCTGCTCTTTGTGAATATGTAGCTGAGTGCTCTAAGATTGGACTTCCCCAGAGGTGGTCACGGTTCTGGCTTCTAAACCGTGTCCTTTTATTCTGAATTGTAATTATTCCATGGCTGTGGCTTCCATCTCCGCTGTTTGGAACTAGAATACGCCCATTTAGAATCTCAGCTGACAGTTTTCAGATCATGACCCAAACATCTACTCTTGGCTAAAAGAAAAAAAAAATGAGAATCTAAATAAGGACTAAATCTCTCAGTGACTTCATCAATACCAACAGTGGAATCGGAGAGCTGGCTAGTATAGACCATAAACAAACTTGAAATGTAAGCAAGGACTACAGAGCAGAAGCAAGTAGCCAGCAATCAGATCAGGCACCTACAACCAACTACTCACACATTTGTCCAGCTTTAAAAGAAACTTACATAGATCACCTTGCCTGTAGATGAGCCATGAGAGACAACCTGGGCTCACAAGGCAGCATTGCTAGACAGGGACAGACTCTTTCCTTCTTAGAACAATGACAGGAAGGGAACCCACCATTAGTCAAATGAGCTATTTGAGACAGATTGCTCCTTTAAACTGCTCCTAATATTAAGTCTCGTAAGTAGTTGCTTTGTAGGAGAAAGATCAAATAAATACACTGAATAAAATCTTCACGACTACCGCCATACAAATAGCGAAGTAATAAACTTCTTCTCTGTATTTACCTCTTGAGCTTCTCAAATCCAGCTTTGGTATCCTGTGATATGGACAGCTGCATTACGATTTGATGTCACATTGAGGAAGCACACCTGAGAATGTCAGCTAATCCCATTTTGTATTGTTGCTGACATATTGTTGAACATGCTTTGCTTTGTTTTGTTGGTGGTATTGAGAATTGAACCTGGGACCTAGCCCATGCAAGACAAGCCCTTTGTCACTAACCCATTTCCATAACCCTGAGAGTAGTTCTCACTACTTTGCCTGGGATGGCTTCACACTCTCTCTTTAAGATTATCCCTGAACCTTTCATTTTTTTTTTTGCCTCAACCTCTCATACATAGCTGGGATTACAAGCCAGCAGCACCAAGCCTGGATATGTTGTTTAATATTTAGCAGACAACTTATCAATACACATTCCATGGATCTTAATTTCCTGTCCAGGGAGAAACCAGTGCATTGGAAAGCACTTCTTATTTACTCCCAGGCTTAATGGAATCTCAGCATATTGCTTGGCCCAAACGTATATGAAGGTACTTTATCTTCTTCAGGAATCATCTCTAGACAGACATTAGCATTTTAAAATGATGAAAACATACCTCTCTCAGCAAAGGACAGGACAACCCCTTCTTGAAATGCTAAACTCTTATTCCCAGAGTAAAGATGTATGTGTTCATCAAAGCCTCCACAGCCCACAGAGAGAAAATTATTCAAATTCTTTGAGAAATAAACTCTATACAGAATAAGTTTCAGATGTGCTCTCTAATAAATCTTAATAGAGTATATTTTGCTTCTCATCTATTCACCATTTATTTCTATTCATATCTTTTGTGAGCCAGAATGATAGGGGAAAGTCAGGCCGTATGTCAGTCTTAACAACAGCAACAACAAATCCTAAATCCTAGAGTGTAGACAGTCTTCACCCACATCAGCAGTCACAGTCACAGCTTCAGATAGGGTTTGGAAGGGGTAAGAGACTCCAAACAGGTTTTAGTTAAGCTTCCTAGGGAAGGGAAGGTGGAAGATGTGGGTCTTGCTATGCGAATGTCAATGAATACGAGGTGGATGGAGAATACTCACACCAGTGCACCTGCAAGCTTACATCCCCTAGTGAAATGTTTGCCATTCACATTTATCCATGAGCTAATAGTAGGAAACAATGGTTTCCATTCGATGAAGATTTACGTATATGCCAGAACACATTCCAAAAATTCAGAACCTCTTGGTGTTTATCCTCTACTAATGGAGACAGAAAATAGAAACCTTGCTCTGCCATATCAATTCATGTAATGACCAATGTTCAATGGTAAAGCAAAGTGAAGCAAAGCAAGAGTTTCAAATGAGGCCAATGATAGAGATGGGTTTTCAGGGCCAGTCGGTGAAAAATACCTTCATTGAGGTAAGTAATTCAGAATTAACCAGGTGACTTGGTGGCTCATCAAGGCACTTGCCGATCAAGGCTGACAACCTGAGTTCCATCCCATTCTTGGAACCCAGGTAAATTAAAAAGGACAGAACTGATGCCACAGAGTTTGTCTCTGGCCTCCACATGCCTCCCCATATACATCATACACAAGCACCATAATAAATAAAATAAAATATATGTGAATGCAAGACTTGACCTTAGACCTAGGGTAATGAATATCCAGCCCTCTGATTGATGTGTATGTGTGTGCTTATGTGTACTTGTGCAGGGTGGACAAGAGGAAAGTGAGTTATGTTTGAACAGGTAAGTGGTATAGTAAGGTGATTCGTATTAAATGTAAATTGTGCTAGAATGGTGGGCGTGTTATGATGCTGGATGATGTTGTGATGTTGGGCGGCATTATGGCAGTGGATTGTGTGTGTGTGTGTGTGTATGTGTATGCGTGTGCGTGGTATGATCATGGATGCTATTTTAAATTGTGTTGGGTGTTTGGTTGGTCTCTGTACTACTTGTTATAAGCTGAGTTATCTGGGAAGAGGAACCTCATTTGGGAATATGCCTCTGTCAGATTGTTTAGGCAAATCTTTAGTGCCTTTTCTTGATTAATGATTGATGTGAAATGACTCATTTCTCTGGGGCTGGGGACAGTTTTCACCCCTGGGCAGGTCATGGGTGCTGTAGGAAAGGAGCTGAACAAACAATGATGAGCAGCTGATAAGCATCACTCTTCCATGACATCATCATGATGTCATGCATCCGATCCTGCCTCCAGGTTTCTGGCTTGATTCCTACGTTGTCTTTCCTAAATGATGGAGAATAACCTGCAGCTTACTTGTAAAATGAAATAAGCATTTTTAATTCAAGGGTTTTTTTTGGTCATGGTTTTGTTGTTGATTTGTTGTTTAACAGCAATAGAAATCCTAACTAAGACAGTGTCATTAGGGTGATGGGTTGTACCATAGGGGTGGATGGTGTTATGATGGTAGGTTTTATACTGGGCAGGGGTATTATAATGGTGGGGAAAACTTTGAGAAGAACAGACCATAGCTGAACTTTGGGAACAAGAAAAAGCAACTGAAGGTAGACTCATTGACAATTTGCTCTCAGCTTACTTTGGAGAGTCTGTGAGAATACTGTGATATCCTCTTAAGGTAGCTTCCTCTGTGATCTAAAGAGCTCATGAAGTTTTATTGAGCTCTACATTTTTCTCTGCTCTCCTCCCTTCCTCTCTCCTCCCTTTCAACTTTCTCCCATGGTCCCCATGCTCTCAATTTACTCAGGAGATCTTGTCTTTTTCTACTTCCCATGTAGATTAGATTCTTGTATATCTCTCTTAGGGTCCTCATTGTTGTCTAGGTTCTCTGGGATTGTAATTTGTAGACTGACTTTTTTTTGCTTTATGTTTAAAAATCACTGATGAGTGAGAACATATGATAATTGTCTTTCTGGGTCTGGGCCCAGAGTAATTTTTAATTTACTGCTAGTATTCTCTTCTTTGCTTCTCAACTTCAGCAAATTATAATATTTACATAATCCAGTGTTTTCTAGTATATTAGATTTCTATTTTGTTTCTCAGTGGAAGAGTCACTCTAATTTTGTTGTCAATAAAAAAACAAAAGAGAAACAGTGTATTCTTAAAAAAATCATATCCGTGGTGTTTTGAGAAGTTTCTGGTCTCTTCTTCACATAGTGGTGAACTGTCAGTATTTGACAGTGATTAGCTTATTTCAAAATACTATTTTTCTCTTTAATCTAAGGTAGAACTCACTTTAGTTGGCAAGTTCTTTTTGCTTAATATTTAATTATATTTTCAGTGATGTGTATGTGTGTGTGCATATGTGCATTCTAAGAACTCTGGAGGCCAGAAGAGGAGACTTGATCCCCTGGTGCTGGAATTCTCTAAGTTCTGATTAAGTAGTAAGTGTTCTTACCAGTTACAACACACACACTCACACACACACATACACATGCACGCACTCACACACACTCACACACACACACTCTTGATGTGGGATTCCCCTCTGTATGCTATGAATACTATTGGTTAATAAAGAAACTGGTTTGGCCTGATAGGGTAGAGCAGAGCTAGGTGGGGAAAACTAAATTGAATGCTGGGAGATGGAAGACAGAGTCAAGAGAGCCATGGAGCCTCCACCAGAGACAGACATGTTGGAACCTTGCCGGTGGGCCATGAACCTCGTGGTAAAATATAAAATACTGGAAATGGGTTAATACCAGATATAAGAGCTAGCTAGCAATACAATTAAGTGATTGGCCAATCAGTAGTTTAAATAATATAGTTTCTATGTGATTATTTCAGGAGTCTGTGTGGCCCGGAAATGAACAAGTGGCCTCCTTACAACACACACTCACCTACACACTCACATTCACACACACACACACATACACACACTCGCACACACACACACACACACACACACACTCAAACACACACTCTGAAAATTAAGAACTAAAACTCTAATATTTTCAGTACTAGGTTTGCTGTTCCCTGCTAAGTTGCATCCCAAATATTATGTTCTATCCCATTCTAAAATATTCATTATTTAAATAAGATTTTATGTCAAGATAAAGAATAAAAATACCTTATCACTAAAAAAGGACAATTAATGCTTTTATATAATAGGATACATTTATCCCAACTTCCTTGATGTTCTTGGATTGAAATGCAACTAATTTTACCTAAATGGGTAACTCCTGACAAGCTGTTTTCATCACAGCACTAAATAGTGTGAAGATAACCATGGCAATTTTCAATAATGACAGTTTTAGAGTCATTCGCACTGTACTAAAAATCATCTTGATTCTGATACTTTGCCCAGAATTATCATGACAAAATGTCCTTGGCTCATTGTAGTTTTACTGAAAAGTATTTACATTCCTCCCCCAAATGACTTAATTTCAAGAAATGGGCTAATAAATTAGTGATTTCTGCTTGAAAACTTTGCAACATTCATGAGGAAATATTATGGGTAATAATTGATAATAATATTCCTGTGGTGGTTTGAAAGAGATCAGGCACAGTAGGCTCACATGTTGGAATGCTTGGTCTCCGGGTAGCAGAACTGTTTGGGAAAGATTGAGAGGTGTTGTCTTAGCAGTGGAAATGTGTCACTGGGGTTGGGCTTTGGGATTTCAAAGGACTAGTATGGTTTTTCAGTGTTTTTCTCTGCCACACAGTTGAGGATCAAGATGCAAGCTCTCAGGCATTCCTGTGTTCATGGCTTCAGTCTGCCATCATGGACTCTAACCCTGAGAAAGAATAGGTCAACTTATTTCTTTTATAAGTTTTGGGTTTCATCACAGCAACAAATAGGCCATATATAAAATTTTAAGAAACTGTACTTTAATCTCTCATTATAAAATAATTCTGAGACCTTTTATAAGGTGCTTTTGCCCATCACCTAAAATAGCATGGATTTATTGGTGAATTAAATAAAGATCTTATATAAGAAACATATAAAATGAATATATATACATATATGTATATAATCCATGCATATATGTATGATGCATTTATATACGTCTTTGTTATGATTCCCATTGTTTTGATAAAACCCCACGACCAAAAAGCAAGTTGACAAGGAAAGGGTTTATTTGGCATACACCACTATTGCTGTTCATCACTGAAGGCAGTCAGGACAGGGACTTGAGCAGGGAAGGGTCTGGGAGGCAGGAGCTGATGCTGTCATCATCGAGGAGTGCTGCTTATTGGCTTGCTCAGCTCACTTTCCTTTTATTTATTTTTTTTAGAATTTTTAATTGATTTTATTGAGCTATACATTTTTCTCTGTTCCCTCTCTTCTCCACTTCAGTCCTCTCCCATGGTCCCCATGCTCCCAATTTACTCAGCTCAATTTCTTATAGAACCCAGAATTAGCAGCCCAAGGATGGTATCACCCACCATGGGCTGACCCCCTTCTCCATTGATCAGTAAATAGGAAAATGCCTTACAGCTGGATCTCAAGGAGGCATTTCCTCAACTGAGGCTCCTTCCTCTGATGACTCTAGCTTGTGACAAGTTGACACACAAAACCACCCAGTACAAACATATATAATCCTTGTGTATCCACTCTTAAATATCATCAAAAATTGTTACATTCCCTAATAAGCCTGAATTGAAGTATCAAGGTAATGAGGATTTTTTTTTCCTTCCAAAACTGAGCCTTCCAATTAGCAAAGATATTTAAGAAGTGTGAACTCCAATGTAATAGATGAGACCTGAACTGGTAAAAGGAAGAAACGGTAAGAGTCTGGCCTGTGACCTGGCATGCGAGTTATGCTACTGAGCAACAATTGCCAACATCAGATCCTAGCCACACAACCAATAACTAAAGTAAATTTATGATGAACCAATTGAGTTCAGATTAGGAACACGCATATTTTTTAATGAGTTTAAGATTCTGTATCATCTTGTTACTGGATTCTAGAATCTCTATATTCATGGACAAAAACACATGCATGGCATATCTCAAATACTTCTTTTATTGTTTTAATTATTTCATTTAATCCATTTATATGAACAGAACAACACAGCACAGTGAAGCAGATGAGCAATATGAAATAAATAATTATATAAGAACTATGCTGCATTTCTATAATATAGTATCTGTGTTTAAATTCAAGAAATATATGTAGGTTCTTAAGCTTTACTTTAAATAACCATAGATGTATATAATAACAGTATTAGATATATAATTTGAAGTAGGTTTGTATATATTTATGAATGTAATGTTGTTTATATTTAACAGGTGACAGAATCAAGCCATAGGTGGTTAAGTCAGTTGTCAATAGCAAATGACAAAGGAGTTGAATTCAAACTCTGTATGTGAAGCTATTTAGGAGCACACAGCTTTCCTTTCCACTCAAAGATGATTTAAAAAGAAAGAATAAGAGAATAACATAGGAAGTCAGGTGTTGAAAGCTGTCTACTCAAGGCAACAGCCCTGAGACCGGGGGCAGTGGTAACTTTCTATGCAAAGCATCTGTCTCTTTGTTTCTGGAACAATTAATTCAAATAGCTCATTCTGCTCTATAAAGACAAGGAAGAACTGAACTTTGATTGCCCTAGAGATTAATTCTCTAGATTTCCAAATGTTAGGGATATGAATTATTAGTACAAGCAAATAATACAGTCTTTTGTTTATTTTTTATTTGATTTGATACTTGTGTATTTTATTATATGTGTATTAGTATTTTGCCTACATGAATACATGAGTTAGTACCACATGTGTGCTGGTACCCATGGAGGTTGAAAAGGCACCAATTCCATAGGAACTTGAATTACAGATGGCTGTGAGCTGCCTCATGGGTGCTGAGAAATGAACCCAGGTAGTCTGCAAGGACAACACATGCTCTTAACTGTAGAGCCATCTATAACACAATAGGAATGGCCCCCACAGACTCATGTGTTTAAACACCTACTTGGTCCATAGGCAGTGGCACTATTAGGAAGAGTGGCTGGTTGTAGGCAGTGTGCCACTGGAGGGATGGGCTTTAAGGTTTCATATGCTAAGGCTACACCCAATGTGGCTGCGGCTCACTGTCTCCTTCTGCTGCCTGCAGATCAAAACATATAACTTTCAAGTCCTTCTCCAGCACCATGTCTGCCCGCATGCCACCATGTGTCCCATCATGATGATAATGGACTAAATCTCTGAACTGTAAGCCAAATTCAATTAAATGTTTTCCTGTAATTTTTATTGATTTTATTGAGCTATACATTTTTCTCTGCTCCATTCCCTTCATCTCTCCTCCCATTCAGCCCTCTCCCATAGTCCCCATTCTTCCAGTTTACTCAGGAGATCTTGTCTTTTTCTATTTCCCATGTAGATTAGATCTATGTATATCTCTCTTAGGGTCCTCATTGTTGTCTAGGTTCTCTGTGATTGTAGGCTGGTTTTCTTTGTTTTATGTTTAAAAATCACTTATGACTACATATGATATTTGCCTTTCTGGTATGAGTTACCTCACTCAATGTGATGTTTTCTAGATCCATCCATTTGCCTGCAAATTTCAAGATGTCATTATTTTTTTCCTGCTTTGTAGTACTCTATTGTATAAATATACCACATTTTCCCTATTCATTCTTCAGTGGAGGGGCATTTAGGTTGTTTCCATGTTCTGGCTATGATAAACAATGCTGCTCTGAACATAGTTGAGCACATGACCTTGTGGTACGATTGAGCATCCTTTGGATACATACTCAAACGTGGTATTGCTGGGTCTTGAGGAAGGTTGTGTCCTAATTTTCTGAGAAATCGCCACACTGACATCCAAAGGGGCTGTTGCAGCTTGCACTCCCACCAGCAAGGCAGGAGTGTTTCCTTTACCCCACATCCTCTCCAGCATAAGTTATCATCAGTGTTTTTTATCTTGGCCATTCTTACTACAGGTATAAGATGGAATCTCAGAGTTGTTTTGATTATTTGCATTTCACTGATGACTAAGAATGTTGAGAATTTCCTAAGTGTCTTTCAGGCATTTTAGAATCCTCTTTTGAGAGTTCTCTGTTTAGGTCTGTACTCCATTTTTTATTGGATTATTTGTTCTTTTGATGACCAATTTCTTGAGTTCTTTGTATATTTTAGAAATCAGACCTCTGTCTGATGTGGGGTTGGTAAAGATCTTTTCCCATTCTGTAGGCTGCTGTTTTGTCTTGTTGACCGTGTCCTTTGCTTTACAGAAGCTTTTCAGTTTCAGGAGGTCCCATCTATTAATTGTTTCTCTCAGTGTCTGTGTTACTGGGGTTATATTTAGGAAGTGGTCCCCTGTGCCAATGCATTCAAGTGTACTTCCCACTTTCTCTTCTATGAGGTTCAGTGTGGCTGGCTTTCTGTTGAGGCCTTTGATCCATTTGGACTTGAGTTTTGTGCATGGTGATAACTTGCACAAATGTTTTCCCTTATAATAGTTGCTGTGATCATGGTGTCTCTTCATAGTACTGGAAACCATAACTGAGAGAGAAGCTGGTACCAAGAACTAGGGTATTGCTGTGGTAGGCTTGACCTTATTGTTGGTTGGAGGAATGTGGATTTTCAGACATTGGGTTAGGAAAGTAGTGGAATGCTTTAACCAGGTTTAATAGGCCAAACCAGTAGGAGCATGGAAGACAGTGGTACTGAGGTTTATTTGAAATATGGGGTCCCAGATCAAGAGGTTTTAGAGAAGAAAAACAGTAGTATGTGGCCGAGTGACTGTTCTTAAGATATTTTGGTGAAGAATATGGCTACCTTTTATCCTTGTTCAAAAATTCGTTGGCAGAAGAAATCGCAAAACAGCCTATTATTGACACTGTTGTGTGGTAATTACTGTTCACTGTTAGGAGGATCTATAATGAAAAGGAGCAAGCTGAGCAAGGAAAACATAGAATGTACAGATTGAGGAGAAAGGGGACATAAAGAGGTAGAATGAAGCTACATTCTGAGTTCAAGGAGGTGAGAAGATTAAGATATGGAATAAAGATAGTGGTGGTCTCAGGACATGATCCCACCCAGCTAAGCTTCCATTTTGTGAAAAGTAACTAAAGAACAGTATAGGTCCAGGTAGTGATACATTCCTTTAATCTCAGCACTCTGGAGACAGAGGTAAGCAGTTCTCTGAGTTAAAGACCAGCCTGTACTACAGAGTAAGTTCCAGAATAGCCTAGCTTATGCAGTGAAGTAAACAATGGAATTATAAAGCTGGTGAAGATGTAACTGAACACGGGGGTCATGTTATATCCCCAGAAAACAGTATCCAGGCCAGCTTCAGCATTATGATATGGCTATAATACTTATGGGGGCCAGTGAGTAGAATGTGGTGGTTTGCATAGAAATGACCCAACAGATGAATGTGTTTGAATGCTTGGATCATAGAGAACAATATTAGAAGGTGTGGCCTTGTCGGAGGAAGTGTGTCACTGTAGAGGTAGGCTTTGAGGTCTTAAATGCTCAAGTTACACCCACTCAACGTGTCTCACGGTCTCTTCTGCTGCCTGCAGAAAAAGATGTAAAAGTCTCAGTTACATGTTCTGTAACATGTCTGCCTGAATGTGGCCATGTTTCTGACCATGATGATAATTGACTAAATCTTCTGCACTGTAAACCAGCCCTACTTAATCATTTTCTTTATGAGAGTTTCTGTGGTCATTGGGTCAAATTCATGGCAACAGAAATTCTAAGACACCATCTCTCTAGACTCAATACTTTCTTTTAAATTTTAATAATAACAAATGAGGTAGAGAGCAATGTTTTTGTAATATTTGGGGGATATTAGAATGTATAAAGAAATTCCTTTTCAATAGAATTTAACTTTTATGTGTCACATCTTTTACCTATAATCCCAGAATTTAGGACTTAGGTCATTGGAATAGCCAAGACCACAGGTGTGTGTGTGTGTGTGTGTGTGTGTGTGTGTGTGTGTGTGCACATAGAAATGTTGAACTGGTACTTCAAAATGTAAATAACCTTTTATAATCATAAATCATTGTGCAACAGGAGTTTTGATTCATGAAAGAAGGAATGTGATACCGGAGATGTTTCACAGTGTCTATGACATTGAGAATAATGTTGTTTAGTGTATGTGTTCATGTATGACATATGGTTTACATGTCTGAGCTGTTCTTTTCTATACTGGTGAAAGTAATGTTTAGAGTGATTAAGGTATCCAGCCAAAACTGAGCCAGCATTTTCTTTTCTAAAAGGGAATGAATTTATTTTGAGGAATTAACTCTGTGGGCTCTTTTTTTTCACATTTAATTTTTTTATTATTGCATTCTAAATAGTACCATTCAAAATTTCCACCTCCTCCGCTCCTCCCATTTCCCTTCCGCTCCCCCACTCCCCTTCCCCTTTTCCCCTCCAGTCCTAAGAGAGGCAGGTTACCCTGCCCTGTGGGAAGCCCAAGGCCCTCTCGCCTCCATCCAGGCCTAGGAAGGTGTGAATCCAAACTGACTAGGATCCCAAAAAAGCCAGAACATGCAGTAGAATCAAATCCCAGTGCCATTATATACTTGACAGATGTGATGTTTCTGGCTCATGGGGAAGGTTTTATTTTTAATTTTATTCCTTTCTTCTTTTGTTTGTTGTATTTGCATCTTCAGTTTGAAATTATTTCCCTTGGTGTGCTTTATATCCCATGCCTTTCATTACAGATAAATTCAGAAACCTTATAGATTTGTTTTAAGATGTTATAGAAGAACTTAGGTCATACACAGATATAATTGCATATTTATTTTCATGCATATATATCATGCATATATTTATATATAATATTTGCATATATATACATATAAATACACACACAAATATAAATCACTGAGTCTACCTGTGTTGTTTGTGTGCATACAGATTCAGGACTGACCTCTCTGAATTGGACAGACAAAAGGGAGGACTCATTCCTGGGAGAGATAAATTCTACTCATAGTAGAAATTAGTTGCCTGTATTTGTCTAGGGGTGGAACCCCACAAAAAAATCCCAAACACAGTTCTTTCTCTCAGTGAAACTGAATTACTGGATACAGGACTTTTATATTAGAATTTATTTTTCAGATTTGCAATGGGGAGTCCATTTTCTTTAGAAGTTATGAATCAGTCATTTCAGGTACTCATTTAGTTCCAGAGAACTTCAGAAATTATTCAGTGATTATGCTCAATAGTTGTGTGTAAAAATCATCGAAATGGAAGGGTTTCATTCTCTCTAGTTCATTTTTAGTAGATTTATTCGGCAGGTGGAACATTGCTGTATCCCATTGCTGGATATATGTTATAAGGAAACTACTGCAAACTTTAAAAAATGAAATGTGAAGGTTTTTATTACAATTTTAAGGCCTTCCTTGAAGAGTTATCATTACTATTGCATTTAGTTTATAATCACTAGATATTTATGGTGTCAAGTCTATCCCTGGATACATCTCTGCTTCAATATATAATGATGGGGACAAAGGACTACGTAAGTCTCATCTTATTCACCTGTGACATTCTGACAACGTAAACTGCTCTTCACTGAATGTTCTTTCCGACACCGCTATTTATATGCAGCAATAATTTGTGCTTTGAAATTATTTTTTCCTTTCCAGTTCTGGAAATTGAACTTAGGGTTTTATATGTGCTAAGAAAGCACTTTGCCACTGACGTTTCTTTCCAGTCCAGGAAAATATTAGCAATTAATTTTTAAACTCATTATCTGTTTTATCTCTAAAAATTAATTTGGGACTGGAAACATAGATGTGATCCTAGCATCTGCATGGTGGCTAATACCCATCTGTAATTACAGTCCAAGGGGATCCAATGTGCTCTTCTGGCTTCTACAGGCATAAGATGTAAGTGATATACATTCATACAAGCAGATACACATGTAAAATAGAAATACATTTAAAATGAATGATTTTGGTTTCCCCAAGATTCTTCACCCTATCCCACCCACCTCTTCATCCTCTCCTTGGCCAGTCCTCCCCTACAACTCAAGCAAACTCCATAGGCAGAGGCACAACCCACACAAGTTGGAAGAACAGGTGAGTGACTGGCCTCCCAACTGAACTAGCCTAACCTTCAGACCCTAAGCTCCAGGGAACATTCAGTGGTCCTACCTGCCCCATCGCATCACTAGCTAGATAGATGGTCACTGCCCCCAACTCTAGTGGAACTCCACTACTCTGGTGCAGTACCCAGAAGTTGGCCAGGAGGGAGAGACCTGCCTACAGGCTGTACCACCACTACAATCACACACTGGATTCTGTTACCCCAAGACCTAATCTTTTGCCCAACCCCACCCACTTCATCAATCACCCTCCCCACGCCCAGCCCTTCCCCACAACTACAGCAGATTCCATAGGCACACGTACAGCTCACACCATTAAGAAGAGAAGGAGGATGTACTGGAGCACCCAACCCCCCAAACTTCTACTGTGATGATGCTACTGTACCTGAAACCTGGCAATCACCAGAAGCCTTGGCCATTCAGGCCATAAGACAATCAAAGAAACAGACGATAAAGGAACAAAATACCCAACCACCAAAAACAACACAATGATCAAAATCCAGACCTATAACCATCCCAAACCTGGATGCTCAAACACAGTGTCAGAATATATTCATTGACACAAAGGCAATATGGCCCCACCAGTACACAGTGATCCTACAAAAGCAGGACCTGAAAATTCCAATACAGATGAAGCACAAAAAAATGCCCTTAAAATAACTTTATGAAGATAATAGAAGCCAATAAAGAGGAAATGAAAATTTTTCTTAAGAAATGCAGTAAAAGACAAACAAAAAATGAAAGAAACCAATAAATCCTATAAAGGAACTCAAAAAAGTCAAGAAAAATGAAACAACAAAAAGGTGAAGAAAATGGTTTAAGATTTAAAAATTGAAATAAAAGCAATAAAGAAACACCAAACCAAGGGAATTCTGGAAATGAAAAATCTGGGTAAGCAAACAAGAACTAAAGATGCAAACATCACCAACAGAATATAAGAAATGAAAAAGAAATCCTCAAGTGTTGAAGCTACAATAGAGGAAATAGATTCATCAGACAAAGAAAATGTTGATTCCAAAAAATTCCTAAAACAAAACATCCAGGAAATCTGTGACACCATGCAAAGATCACACCTAAGAATAAGAGGGATGGAGGAAGAGAAGAACCCCAGCTCAAAGGCACAAAAATATATTTAAAAAATCATAAAAGAAAACTTTCTCAACACAAAGAAGGACATTCTTATGAAGGTACAAGAAACTTACATAACACCAAATAGAATGGACCAAAAAAAAGTCCCATTGGCACATAATAATCAGAACAATAAGTATTCAGAAAGATAAAGAATATAAAGATCTGCAAAGGAAAAAGGCCAGGTAACATACAAAGACAGACCTATCAGATTTATACTTCTCAATGGAGATTCTAAAAGCCAGAACATCCTCAACAGACATTTTGCAGACACTAAAAGATCATAGATGTCAGCCAAGACTACTATACCCAGCAATACTTTCAATCACCATATACTGAGAAAATAAGATATTTCATGATAGAGCCAATCTGTATAAAAGCTATTGACAAGTCCAGTCCTATATAAAGTACTAGAAGGAAAACTCCAACCCAAGGAAGTTTGCTGCATCCATAAAAACACAGGAATTAGATAATCTAATACCAGCAAAACTCAAAGGAAACACACACACACACACACACACAATCACCACCAGAACCAACACCTTAAATAACAGGAATTAACAATCACTGATCATTAATATCTCTTAATATCATTGAATTCAGTTCACCAATAAAAAGACAGAGTCTAACAAAATGGATATGAAGACAGGTTCTATTCTTCTGCTGCGTATAAGAAACATACCTCCACTTCAAAGACAGATATTACATCAGAGTAAAGAGTTGGAAAAAGATTTTTCAATCAAATGGACCTAAGAACCAAACTGGTGGAGCTATCCTAATATCTAACAAAATAGAATTCAAACTAAAATTAATCAAAAGAAATGTAAAAGTACATTTTATATGCATCAAGGGAAAATACATCAAGATGTATTCTGAACATCTATGTCCTACCTACATTTGCAAAACATGACTAAAGCTTAAAACACACATCAAACTCTACACATCTACAGTGGGAGACTTAACACCCCATTCTCACCAATGAACAGATCTGCCAGACAGAAACTTAACAGAGAAACAAGGCTTTAACAGATGCTATGACTCAAATGAAATAATCCTGTGTATTTTATCGGATCACAATGGATTAAAGTTAGGCTTCATCAACAGCACAAAATGCAGAAAGCCCACAAACTCATAAAAACTGAACAACTCTCAAGTAAATTAGCACTTGGGTAAAGCAGAAATGAGAAAGAAACTGAAGACTTCCTAAAATTCAATGAAATCAATGCACAACATGACCAAACCTATGGGACACTGAAAGCAATTTTAAGAGGAAAGTTCATAACACTAAATGCCTACATGAAGAATTTGGATGCTAAGAGAGACATACATGGATCTACATACATGGGAGAGGGTATAACGGAAGGTAACAATGGGAAGGGGGCAGAGAAAAATGTATAGCTCAGCAAAACAAATTTCACACTAATAACTTAATAGCACATCTGAAATCTCTAGAACAAAAAAAAGCAAACTCACACAGAAGCAGTGGGTGATAGGAAATAAGCAAACAGGGCTGAAATAAATGATCTAGAAGCAAAAAGAATAGCATAAAGAATCAGTGAAACAAAGAGTTGGTTATTTGAGAAAGTCAACAAGATAGACAAACCCTCATCCAAACTAACTAAAAAGTAGATAGAGAATATCAATATTAACAAAATTAGAAATGAAAATGGGGACATAAAAACAGACACTGAAGAAATCCAGGGAATCATTAGGTCATACTTCAAAAACCTATCATCCAAAAAAAAATGGAAAATATAAAAGAAATGAACAATTTTTGATAGGTACCACATACTAAAATTATATCAAGATCAGATAAGGAATTTATATAAACCTATTGCCTCTAAATAAATAGAAACAGTCGTAAAAGTCTCCTAACAAAAAAAGTCCAGACCCTAATTCTATCAGAATTTCAAAGAAGAGATAATACCAATACTCTTCAAATTGTTCCACACCATAGAAACAGAAGGAAATTTGTCATTTTTTTAAATGAGGCTACAGTTACTCTGATAGGCAAACCACACAAAAAACAACTATAAAAGAGAATTAATTACAGACTGATTTCCCTGATGAACATATGATCATTGATGGAAAAATACTGAATAAAATACTGGCAAGTCGAATCCAAGAACACATCAAAAAAATCATCCAGCATGATAAAATAGGCTTCATCCCAGAAATGCAGAGGTAGTTCAATATACAAAAATCTCTCAATGTAATCCACCACATAAACAAACTGAAAGAAAAAAGAAGCATGATCATCTCATTAGATGGTGAGAAAGCCTTTGACAAGATCTAACACCCTTCCATGATAAAGGTCCTGGATAGATCAGGGATACAAGGTGCATACTTAAACATAATAAAAGCAGTATACAACAAGTTGACATCCAGCATCAAACTAAATGGAAACTCAAAGAGATTCTACTAAAATCAGGAACAAGACAAGACTGTTCACTTCCTCTATATTTATTCAATACACAGTACTGAAAGTTGTGGCTAGAGCAATAAGACAACAAAAGGAGATGAAGGGGATACAAATTAGAAAGGAAGAAGTCAAATTTTCACTATTTTCTGATGATATGATACTATACATAACTGATCCAAAACTTCGACCAGGAAACTCTTACAGCTGATAAACACATTCAGTGATGAGGCTGGATGGAAAATTACCTCAGAAAAAAAGAAAACCTCATCAGTTCTCCTATATACAAATGATAAAAGGGCTGAGAAAAAAATCATGGAAACAACACTGTTTACAATAGCCAGAAATAATATAAAGTATCTTGGGTTAGATCTAAGAAACAAGTGAAAGACATGTGTGAAAAGAACTTTAAGTCTTTGAAGAAAGAAATAGGCGAAATCAGAAAATGGGAAGATCTCCAATGCTCATGGATCAGTAGGATTAACATAGTAAAAGCAGCAATCTTACCAAAAGCAATCTACAGAATCGGTACAGTCCCCATCAATATTCCAATGCATAGACCTCAAAAGAACAATACTCAACTTCATAAGGAAAAAAAAACAGGATAGCTAAAACAATTCTGTACAATAAAGAAACTTCTGGAGGGATCACCATCACTAATTTCAAGCTCTACTATAGAGCTATCGTAACTAAAACCAACATGAGATTGGCATAAGAACCAACTGGTAGATCAACGGTGTCTAATCAAAGACTTTGATGTAAATACACACACCTATAAATACATGATTTTTGACAAAGAAGACACAATTATACAATGGAAAAAAAGAAAGGATCTTCAACAAATGGTGCTGGCATAACTGGATGTCAGCATGTAGAAGAATGTAAATAGATCTCCATCTATTACCATGCTCACAACTCAAGTCCAAGGGAATGAAAGACTACAACATAAATCCAGTTACACTGAACCTGATTAAAAATAAAGTATGAAGTAGCCTTGAATGCACTGGCGGAGGAGATAACTTTCTGAATAGAATAGAGATAGACAATTAATAATAAATGGCAGCTCCTGAAAATGAAAAGCTTTTCTAATACAGACAATAAGACAAACAACAGCCTACAGAATGGGAAAGGGTCTTCACCAACCCCACATCAGACAGAGGACTGATCTCCCAAATATATAAACAAACAATCTGTTAAAAAAAATGGAGTGCTGATCTAAACAGAGAATTCTCAACAGAAGGATCTCAAATGGTCAAAATACACTTAAAGAATTGTTTAACATCTTTAGTCATCAGGGGAATGCAAATTAAAATGACTTTTAGATACCATCTTACACCTGTCAGAATGGCTAAGATAAAAACACTGATGACTGCTTGTGATGGAGAGGATGTGGAGTAAGGGGAGCACTCCTCCAGTGCTGGTGGAAGTGCAAACTGGCACAGTCACTTTGGAAATCAATACAGATTTTTCTCAGAAAAAAAAAGATGTGATTCAGTCTAACTTAAGACCCAGCCATACCAATCTTGGGCATATATCAAAGTATGCACAATCATACCACAAGGACGCTTGCTCAACTATGGCCATAGCAGCTTTATTTGTAAAAGCTAGAACCTGGAAACAATCTAGATGCCCCTCAACTGAAGAATGGATAAGGAAAATGTGATACATTTACAAAATGGAATATTACTCAGCTATAAAAAATGACTTATGAAATTTGCAGGCAAATGGATGGAACTAGAAAAAATAAATCTGAGTGAGGTAATCCAGACTTAACATGGTATGTACTCACACGTAAGTGGCTGTTAGGAGTACAGTATAGGATAACCAACCTACAATCCTCAGCATCAAGTAAGCTAGATTACACAGAGTTCCCCAAGGGGGTGCATTGATTTCCCCAGTAAAAAGAAATAGAGAAATCTCCTGGGTAAACTTGGGGCAGGATGGTTGGATGATGGGATGGAAACTTGAGGGAGCGAGTTGGGTCCGTTGGGTGCAGGAGGCAGTTTGGGAGCAGAAGGCCAAGGGAGAAACCTGGTGCCAAGGAAACTCCCAAAGATCCACAAGGATGACCCCTAGCAATCGGGAAGAGGGTGCCTGAACTGGCCATCTGCTGGAATCAGATTGGCGTGACTACCCTAATTGTCATCACAGAGCCTTCATCCAGTAGCCGATGGAAGCAGATGCAGAGATCCACAGCCGAGCCCTGGTCTGAGCTCTGGGAGTCCTCCTGTAGAAAGGAAGGAGGGAGTGTGTGAGCCAGGGGGAGGGTCAAGGACATTACTGGGGAACCCACAGAGACAGCTGACCTAAGTTCAAGGGAGCACATGGACTCTGGAGGCCTGCGTGGGACTGATGAAGGCCTCTGCACATGTGTGACAGTTGTGTAGCTTCTCTCTTTGTAAGGCTCCTAGCAGTGAGATCAGTGCCTATCCCTGGGCCTTAGCTGGCTTTGGGGAACCAGTTCCCCATGCTGGATTACCTTACCCAGTCTTTATACAGGGGGAAGATCTCAGTCCTCCTTGAACTATATATGCCATGCTATGTTCAAGCCCATGGTATCCCTACACCTTTCTGAATGGAGATGTAGAAGGGGTGGGTAGATGGGGAGGGGGCTAGATTGGAGCGGGAATGGAAGGAGAGGAGGGAGGGAAAAATGTGGTCAGTATGTAAAACAAAGGAAAATGTGAGTTAAAAAAGAAGGAAAACAAAACAAATAAAAAGCCCAGAGTGTTATTACACCAGCATGGCCAGGCTGGCACACATGGAAGAGCAGAGGCAGGAGTGTGTAAGCCACTGCTTCTCGATTCCAAGGTTATTCCAGAGTGCCCCTCCAGGAATATTGCACGCAGTTTCCGTAGGGCAGTTTTTTACATTCTGTGGGGTTCTAGTGGGTTTGTTTTGGTTTTCTGGCTGCTTGGTGGTGGTGGGAGCAGCTGGAAAGTTTCATTCCATGCATAGAGATTCTGACAGTGTTACGGAAGTAACCCAACCTATTTCCCTGATCACTGTCCAGGCAGGAAATTGGCCTGAGAGGCCATTAGTGATGATTTTGAGAGACTATGTCAGTCAGTCATATAGAAAAAGAAAACGCAGTATAGTTTTTGGTTCAGTGGCAGTAACTCCTAAATCTGAATATTAACATAATCCCCCTGTAGCTCTCAGTTCATCTGAGCAGTTTGTTCTAGACTCAGTTCAGAGTTTCTTCAAACTCAGGGGTTTCACCACTGATCCTGGCTAGGTTCGTTTATAGGTATGGTAAGCAGTGAGCTATTTGGGGCTAATTCTTCCATGGTTCTGTCTGTGAGAAGGCTGGGGAAACTAGTGACTCTCTGACCACAAGCATTCTGACAGGGTGCAAAGGCATGCTCCTAGGATCACGTGAGATCCAAGAGAACAATGCAATAGCAGAATCTGAGCCATGGTATGCACCACCTCAGCACACAGATATTTCCATTGCCAGCTGCAAGTCCCAGGACCAACACAGCAAATCAAGGGGAAACAAACCCTGGCTCCTGTTAAGAGAACAAATGTCTTTGTTTATTATGTTACTCCCAGGTTAAGAACCTCAACTGTATGAAACTGTGGCAAAAAGAAGAAAGAGAGAGAGAGAGAGATTAAGTTCCTTCACCGGAAAACATGATGTGTTTTGTTGTTTTAAAGGGGTTGAGTTTGTAAATAAATAAGTCATAGTTTAAATGATTCAGGACACCTGTGGGCTCTGTAAAAGTTGAAATTCGAAGAACCTAGGGAAATTAAGCTTGCTGTCCTCAAATGCATAATGCATTCTCTTTTGAACTGGACTCATGGTCAAAGGCCTGTCGTTCTGATGTTACAATTTTTCATGATGAGTGAGTACATAGTATATTTGTCTTTCTGGGTCTGGGTTACCTCATTCAATACGATGTTTTCTAGATCCATCGGATCTAATCTACATGGGAAGTAGAAAAAATGCAAGATCTCCTGAGTAAATTGGGAGCATGGGGACCATGGGCGAGGGTAGAAGGGGAGGGAGGGGAGCAGAGAAAAAGTATATAGCTCAACAAAAACAATTTCACATGATGATTTAGGAGACAGTAGTTACAAAATTATATGGCTATGTAGGAATAATCAGAATTGAATTACATAGGCTTCAATCAATGTTTCATAGTGTGTGTGTGTGCGCGTGTGTGTGAGTGTGTGTGTGATAAAACATTCCTGGAAAGACAGCAAGACAGAGACAGCTGAAGACTGGGAAAGCAGAAGATATGGTTGCAGGGAGAAAATATAACCCCATTGTATTAAAATTTCATGCACTAACTACAACAAATGTTCTTTAACTTCCTTTCCTCAGAAACTAATTCTGGTTCACGATATTAATAGGTTTGCAAGAAACTGATTATTCAAGGCCTGTTATCGATCAGCTTGATCGTCACAACAGATACATAGACGGTTTGGTTTAAATCATAGACTTGCCGTTCTTAATGTTCTGAAGGTGAAGAATCTGCAGTTAATGTGGGTGTGGGCAAGGTCACATGATGTGAGGAATCTCTTTATCGTCAGACCTTCTTAATTCTTCACACGTGTTTCCTACATGTGGGGAGGGAAGCAAGAGAAACAGAGAGCAGAGGGGATGGGAAAAAGAGACACACAGAGAGGATATATATATATATATATATATATATATATATATATATATAGTGTGTGTGTGTGAATATTTAGTTTCATTTAAGCTTAATATCCTTAAAGACCCACATCCAAACACAGCCATGTTTCCCTTTTTAAATTAGAAATGAGTAAAATATATCCCATATCAGACCCAACACTGGAAAGAAAAATTTAGCCTGAGGAAGTCTTTATTCTTAACGTTCTGTAGGAAATATGCCAAATGTTTGTAAATGCTACCAAATTACCAGTCCAAGGAGACCCTTAGTTATTTTTTTGTCCTCATACAAGCAGCTTGCACTTCAGTTGGCTATTTGCAGTGAGAAATTGTGTAATTATGGGTTTCTGTAATACAATGAACAGTTTTATACAGTGTCCACTTACTCTGAGAAGTTCAGAAGTTTATCAGAAGTAAAAATATATTTGACTGTGAATCAGGGCTCTTGTACATGTCTCATATTTGGAATCATTAAAACATTCATTTTGACTGAGACCATTTATCAAGTGAAATACGAAAGTGATTACTTTTTATGTTTTCCAAAGGGGAAAAAAAAGCATGGCACTCACATTGCAAATTTAAATTTGCTTTTATGCATTAGTCATTTATGATGATTGATATAGCATAATGAAACACACATCAGCTTATAATCCACTAAAATGTAATTTTGTATGTAGCCAGAACCATGAGGATTGAAAACATCTTAATGAAAAAGGCTTTACATAGGTCCTCGCAATAAATAAATGACACACGAGAACTGATCATTGTTTACTGCCCAAGGGAGAATCTCAAGTCAGAGAAATGCAATATTCTTCTACATATTTATCAGAAAGTAATCCAATTATCCTCAATATTGACTTGGAGAATAAGCCTTCACAAGTGACAAGTCAATGAATAATACCTTAATTGTTCAGAATAATAATTTTAGGAATTAAAATTAATGTTGGATAATGTTTCTAAGAAAATGTTATGAAATATATCATCATAAGAAATGTTTGTGAAAGAAAAGATAAAGAAAATAGAGATTTATAATGATATAATTTTATGAAAACCTTTAGAGGGAAAATACAGTTTAAGCATTGCATGTAGGAAAATACAGTTTAAGCATTGCATGTAGGAAAAGCAAAACTACAGTTTTACATACCGACTAATTAATAAGTTACTGCTTATAATTCAGAAACCTTGCATTGCCAAGGAGAAGAATATTTTACTAAAAGACCACAACAAATAGAAGTTCTCCTCTTAAGACTACTAGAACAATGAAATACTTTCACTTCAATTAGCAGGAAAAGTGATAAAAGACATAGGTATACCAAATCTTACTTGTGACTCTTCTAATCCTCATCAACGAAAAGATTAAAACAGTAATAGATGAGGAAATTTGACCCCAGTTTCTAATATTCATCTTGACCTGAAAGAGAAGATCTGTAGGACTTTTGAAATATGAGGGCTTTATTCTTGACAACCTGACAGCTTCGAAGATCCCAGGTTCCACAGGCTCAGCGCTGAATTCTCTCACCTGTATTTTCTCACACTCAGGACTACAATGTGAGGTGAATTGATATTTGTGCGGAGCATTTGCCTTGTCCAATAGAACATGGTGCGTTACTAAGAAGGAGCTATTCTGTCTTCCCTTTTCCCTCCCTCCCTTCCTCCTTCTTCCTCTTTTTCTATCTCTGACATAAATGAAGCATAGCAAAAATATTTACCTCCCCAACATTGTAAATGCACAGCCATTTACTCAAACTTCTTAAAACAAAACAAGCAAAAAGAACTAGAAAAGATGAGTCGGTAAATAATACCTTATATGTTTAGAAAAATTTTAGAAATTAAAATTAATGTTGAAGAATTTTTTTCTAGTAAAATATATCTTCATCAATACTTCATGTGAAGGCAAGGACAGTTGATGTGCTTAAAGGAGGACTGGCCCTGACGTCAAAGTGAATGTGGTAGGTGTGGTAAAAACTAATGGCCTTCCATTAAATAAATGAATTCAGTGGCTGCTTAAATTCATCGAATATTCTTGATTGGATCAAATAATTATGCAATCCCACATTAACATCACTATAGACTATTATTTACAAGATGGGGGACTGAGGGCAGCCAGATTATAAATACAACACAGGACAACACATAAATTTGAATACACAGGTGCAATATCAAACCTATCAAGCACAATGTCCATAAAATAACTATGTCTAGTTTAACGTAAGAAGCACAACCTGGATTAACCTTGGTTCTTTTGAATGGCTGAAGGTATTTTTCTGAATAATCCGACTGTCAGATGCTGTGCATTTTGTCACAGCTGCTAAGCTATATTTCAGAATATAGGATCCAATACCCTTTCCTAGCTTCTACAGTATCCAATAAGCATGTAGACACACATACACACACTTGCACACATGTGCATACACATAAACATTGGTGCAAAATTAATACATATTTTAGAAAGTATCCTCACTAGTGCAGTCTTCCCTTTCAAGGCTGGACACACGGCCTTGGTTCAAAGTCTCTCCAGCAGCTCCCAGAGTCCCTAGGGCACTGCAGTGTATGTTGAAGATGACTAAGGAGCTCTCTCCATTTCATTTTTAGTCTGGGGCAAATTTTTAAAAATATTGTCACCTAAAATAGATTTTCATGAAAATGTGTCAGACATCATTGACAGATAGTTAGTACATGGTTTTTGTAAACTGGCTTGCCATCTTGACAGCTAAATAGAATTACCATCGTATATATTGTGAGATATTTGGCAATTTCTTTCATGCTACTGTATGACATATAGCAATAACTTGTCCCCCAAAATGATCATATTTCTTCTCGGGAATGACATTTTTGAGAACATTTAAATAACATTTAAAGATTAATTTTTAGTGAATAACCACATTTAGCTTATTTTCCAGTTAATAACTCAGCTGGTATGAAATAAGCAGTCTCTCTGAAAACACATGCCTAGGCTGGCAGCAGGAATGTGCCATCTACCTTCTTCTGACTGACAGCTGCTGGTGCCCTCCTATATGAAAAGTAGGAATTATCCCCATTTCAGTACAATCAAATCTGATTAGATATAATTTTAGAATGAATAAAATATGCTAAAAACCTGGTACACCCTTTCCATTAGTAAATTCTGTTATTTAAATAACCTAAAGTTTGGAGGCCACCTGACCTGTTGACTTGGCTCAGTCATTTCATTTGCTCATTCGTTTAGAAGACAAGGAGGGAAAGAACTTGGGTTCTCAAATCAATAAATACTGCACTGTCTTCAAGGCCTGCATTTTAATTGGTAATATATGTGAATAAGTATTGGGATTGTGAAATTATAATTCACTGTATGGTAATATACCAGCTTTAGAGTATAAAGGAGTGATGGATTTCTTCTGGGACTGAAAAACGTTTGTAATTAAGAGCACAGTATTGTAGTAAGGAATGTACTATAGCAAGAATTGGGGTTGGACAAATGTGTTATTTTCAGGAAATGAAATAATGAAAACTATGCTATGTTTTGTTGGTACTCGTGGGAGACCTGGTCTTTTCTAAACATACATGAAGGAGAAGTGGATTGGGAGGAGAGCCTGGGAGGACAGGAGGGAGGGAAAACTGCAGCCTGGATGTAAAATAAATAAATAGATAGGTAGGTAGATAGATGGATGGATGGATGGATGGATTGATGATAGATAAATTTTTAAAAGAATTGATCCTAGACTTTATAGTAGAGAGTTTTGATAAAATAAGGAATATATAGAAATATTTGGATGGTACAAATAACACTGGGGACATATGTTCAAAAGTGAGAACATCTAAGATCACGGAGCCAGGACAAGTGCAGGCTGTCCTCACAGCTGTATCCAGTAATGATTGACTTGTTGAGTTAAAGGATTAAAAGCAAGTTCAGGCTCTTCTCAGCCGCTTTTCCTTTATGGTGAATGGCCCAGCTAATTAGCTTTCATCGTAACCATTCCTCAGAGCTCCACACCACTGATAAATTCCTCTGACCCTGCTGTTGATGGACAACACATTTCTCCCTGTCCGTTTTTCATTCCAGGTTTTGTTTTCCTCTGTCTCTTTCAATGTATAAATGGTTTACACTGGTGTGGCTCTCTGAGCATTCCATATTGTACTTAGTTGAGTATTTGGGTCTGACCAACATATCTATTTCTCATTGTTCATTATGTTGTGAAAACAAAATAAAACAAAACTTTGAAAAGTCTGTTTTCTGTTCTTTGTGAAATGCAT